>CM076569.1:777967811-778237811 GCA_034641835.2 Pinus albicaulis | reverse complement strand
ATTTTTCTCATATTTATGTGCACCTTAATTTGATTTGAGAGAATTCATCTGTGTAGGACCAAGAATAAACATAGGGTTTATTCATTAAGAAATTGTTGCCACATAAATTTTAATAGAAATAAATACATAGTAATACATGGAAGATAATACTCGTCATTAGAGGACTTATCGCCATGATTCATGTATCTATTACTTAATACAGATTATCAATGGTTTTTAAGATGAGACATTAAGATTGGAAGTATGGACCAAGTGGGAGAATGTTAAGCTCCCTCTCCCAACAGATTCAGATTTCTGGAAACCAACTGCAGTTGTTTCCTTAAATTATTGAAACCAACTGCAGTTATTTCCTTAAATTACGGAAATCAACTGCAATTAATTAATTTCTTTTTGGGAGCTTCTAAAGTGGTCCATTACTCCCACAACAGTTCTCTACCATGATCTGTGGAACACTTGACACATAGTCAACAGAAGCTTGATGGAAGCTTGGCTATAAATAATTCTGTTTGGTCCCTAAGCTCACTAACTCAATCCCTTTCAGTTTTACACCATCAAGTTAGAGTGAGTAGAGCTTGGAAGTCCCTTCATATTTTCTGTAAGGAGTAGTTTCAGTTGTGGCGTGTAAGGCATAAGGCATCTTCCTCCTGCAGATTTTCTATATAGTGAAGCTTTGCATTCAAAATACATTCTGAGTGTGAGTAGCATCAATGGCTGGAGGTATGATTTATTGGGCATTAAAGTTTATTTTTCAATTATTTTTAAGTATTTATTCCGCATTATAGAATCGTTATTTAGCTTACAATGGTGGCAAGGGAGATGATTGGACAACAATTATTAGCATTGTGGGATGCTCTCTTCTTGGCTTGGGTTAGAAACCATTTTGATCATTGGAGATTCCCTCACTATGATCAAGTGAGTTAGCATTGTGGAGTGCTCTCCACTGTTCTTCTTGGCTTTGGTTAGAAATCATTTTTATCATTGGAGATTCCTTGGCTATCACCAAGTGGGTGCAGGATAGTTGCTTTCTTGAAGTTCTTACAATGTTGTTGATCATGAGGAGGTTTTCTTTCCAACATGCATTTGGGGAGCAAAATTTGGGGGTTGATGCTCTCTCTAAGCTAGGTCTCTCCCTTAGAGTTATAAATCCCCTTATCTTGCTGCTGGTTTTTGGCTCTTCTGTCTGCATGTTTTCTCATGCTATTTTTTTTTATGTAGGACTGCTCTGTGATGTTATTTCTTCTCTCTTCTCTGATAAAAGATTGGTATTTGTAATCAGAAGTGCCGATATCTATGAATTTTTAGATCAAGTAGTATAAGCTCATATGGATATATGATTATATAAAACTTGCTCAGAGAATTTTATTTATTTATTTATTTATTTTATTTCTAAAAACAAATAAACTTATTAATATGATATTTTTTCAAATTAATTAATTTGTAATAAATTAAGTATAAAAATATTACTTAATAAATATCAACGCTGATTTGCGAATACTGCTATGCATATATTCAGACATATTCCATAAAAACGACATATATTTCTTCACACGATGAACAAGCAAAAACTAAATTCAAATACGTATAAATACAGTATCAAGGCATTCCCCACGATTGTCCTGGACTCACTCCATGTTATCTGTGTTATCTGTGTATTGGCTTGGATTTGGTGAATATAAGTACCTGTAAGCGACTGGTTCGAACCACTGCTGTATAGTCGGTAAGAATCGGAGTACATTGGTTTTCCACCAGTTTCTAAAATTTATTGATAGATTATATAAGAACGCCTGCATCCTTATATAATTTTTCCTGTCAAAAGTTAAAACTATTAATGAAAGCTGTGATTTTGTATTTGGATCCTAACTCGGTTGTATCGTTTGCTGTAGAAAACCCGAGTGAACCAGAGTGTGAGAAGGTAATCATGGCTTTTACTAAAGAACAGGAAGCTATGGTGAAAGATTCATGGAATGTTATGAAGACAGACGCAGCAGAGCTTGGATTCAAATTCTTCTCGAAGTAAGCACTGAATCTTTTCCCAGCCTGCAAATAGTCTAATCTATGAGCCAAGGGGCTTACAATTTGAAGGCAATATTTAACATCATGTACAAATTGCAGAATCTTAGAAATTGCCCCCGAAGCTAAGGGGTTGTTCTCATTTCTACGGGATTCCACTGTTCCCTTGGATCAGAATACAAAGCTCAAGTCTCACGCTCTGAAAGTCTTCAAAATGGTGGGAAGAGCAGAGTTGATTTAGAAATACTTATATTATTAGTTTTCTTTCAAATTAAATAATCACATATTTTTTAACATGTAAATTTCCCCAGTTAAAATTATGTTGGAGAATGCTTATGGAAGAAAACTGTGAAGTGTTCCTATGTCCTGAAGAAGTGTTCACCCAATATGTTTGAATTTTTGTCAAGAAAATCATAAACACACACTTTTAAGCGTCTTTATGCAGAATCTAACTATCAGAAGAGGGAGTCAAATTCCGAAATATTTCTGGAATCATGGAATCCACATAAGTTCAGGAACACTTTTCTTCTACAAGCATTTTCCAACTATTTTTCTGATTTCTTTAAAGTGGGTTTTTTTCTGATTTCTTTGAGGGAGGTTGGTTTTCATTGTAGACCTGTGACTCTGCTGTGCAACTCCGGGAGAAAGGAGAAGTGTCAGTGAAAGAAACTACTCTGACCTGCTCGGGATCGCTTCATGTGAACAAAGGAGTAATTGAAGCACATTTTGAGGTAATACCCAATAATTTCTAGGATGGGATTTAGTATTAAACCTCCTTCTTGATTAAGCATATCAATGGATACTCTGGAATCCCGGTGTTTTTGCAGATTGTGAAACAAGCTCTATTGTTAACAATCGAGGGAGCTGTGGCAGACAAATGGAGCCCAGCTATGGCAGCTACTTAGGAAGACGCTTACAATCACTTGGCTGATGCTATCAAAGCTCAGATGGAATTTGAGCGCGAAACAGAAGGTGCAAGTGCTCCACAGTGAAATCGGTGGGAGACAATGTGATTGAACTATATTCCATCAGTAAAATGGTTTTCCAAACGCTACAGCAAATAATAAATCTTCTGTTCAAGTGCTTCCTGCCGTTCCGTTGCAACTGGTTACCTGTAATATAAATCTTCTGTTCCAGTGCCACCTGCTGTTCCGTTACCGGTTAGGTGTATGGAAGCGCGAGGATTTTTTTTTATCTTTCGATATAATTGTTATTAAATATCTCAATATCCAATTAAAGTTTTAAACTGAGCATAATGTCAACGTTTCACCTTTTTGTTTTTTCCACAATATTTTATTGTCCTAAATTTGATTAAAAGTTGTTTGGAATGGGTAAATTTAAATTGTTAAATTTATCTAAACAACGTATTCCGAATTTTTTCAAGAAACCTCTGAAGCTATATATGCATAAGAGTGTCGAGGAGGGGAATATAGCAAGTAGTATTCTCACTTAAATTTATTAATGGGAATTAAATCATTATTGTTTTTAAATTTATGTTTTTATATATATAATTAAGAAATTTGGTTTGGAGTATGTTTTAAAATCATTTTTATTTAGTTAAGAGTTTGTCTTTTTATATATAAGAAAATATAGATTGATAGTCCAAGATTCATAAGCATAATTAAAGCCTATCTCTTATAAAATACCAATAAATAAATACACTTAACTTAATTTTCTTTAAATAATAATGATAAATCAATAAAGTCATAATAACCAATAATAGTTATTCCATTATTAATTTAACAACTAAATTATAATACATTCTCCTCATATATATATATATATATATATATATAAATAAAAACTTAATTTTTTTTAATGATTAGTAAATTTTTATTTATTTTTATCATTAAAATCAATTATATTAAACATCAATAAAATTTCAATAATCATTAAGAAAAATAAGGATTCACGAACTATTCTAATAAATCTAAATTAATCATAATAATAAATACAGTTTTATAATTATTATATTTATATTAAAATAGTAATACATTTATTTAAATTTATTTCGTTACTGCCTTTAATATATATTAAAAATATAAATTCGAACACTCAAAATTTACAACATGCATTTCAATTTCCCAAAGTGATCGAGTGTGCACTATGAACTAATGAAGTCAATATCCATTTTCAAGGATAGTTTTCTTATAAGTAGCATTTGTCTTCCACTTCCATAAGATAATGCACTATAGAGATAATGCCCTACTTGTTTACTCATAAAGATATAAACGTTTTAGTTTAAGATCAATTCGAAGTGTAATTTGATTAAAAATAATAATAATGGCTATAAACATATAAGAGAAGGTAAATATAATATTGAATAATAAGGTAAATATAATATTGAATAATAAATTTTATATATATGTTAGGTAAATAGCTCAGATATGAAGATGTCAAACTAATACATTGTAGAAATATATTACACTTCATATCAAACTAATACATTGTAGAAATATATTACTCACGTCGTGTTAACATTAATACATAATAAAATTACCATGTTGAAATCAATCCAAAAAAATAAAAATAGATATAATGAATTATCTTAAAATTAATGTATTGTAAAACTAAAAGTAAATTTATGATGTTAAAATCAACGTAATATCAAATTCAAAGCATTATAAAAATTAGAATGACTGCGGAGTAGCAAGTCTATGAGGCAATGGACTTTATTTTTTAATGTAAGAAATTTTTTTATTGCAATGTTCAATTGAAGGAGTTGAAAGGAGATTATAAGTTCTACATTACTTCTGATCTACAAGTTTTTCTCTTTGTTCTGTATTTTCTTTTATAAGTTTATCACGTATTGAAATTCAAACCTACCAAATTTAAAAATAATGTTTTAACTGGCGAGAAAAAGAAAAGTATGTGTATAGTATATATATCCACGAGGATACAACTATATATATATATATATATATATATATATATATATATATATATATATATATATATATATATATATATATATATATTCTCATCAAGTCTTTGCAAATGAAACTACATATCAACCATGTCATGTGTTGTATGTAGTGTGTCTCTAGTTTATGGTGATGACAAAGTATATGCTTTTAAAGATGACACCCATAGTGGACTAAACCTAAATCACTGTGCACGCTTTTCTTTCGTCACTCCGTGGAAACCAAAAATATTATATGGTAATGTTCTTTGAAATAAACACTCTCCACACGTGTCGGATTTTTCTTGTTCTTTACAACAAGGCAGTTTACAATAAATTAGTCAACCAAACGAAAATTTTAAAATATTGTAGTGGAGAGAATACCAAACATCATTCATAAAAATGGCACCGGAAACTGGATATCACACATCGCTATAAGAGACTTTATAATGTACATAAGATCAGAAAAATGCGACTAAAATTAAGAGATCTTCACCGAATTACCATAATAAGGACATACTTTCTCGTGTGATCTAGCCAACAGTCGTCAACCTATAACCAAGTTGCGAAGCAAGCACAAAGTAAGCAGTGCAGTTCTCGCATGCAATGCACGTGTCTGTGCCACCTTTAGAGATATCCTCGATGTCTCAGCTTTCCCACCAATGTTGGACATAAGAAATGTCAAATGGCAGTCCTATAGATTGAATGCAATATGCTTTAGAACATGGTGATAACCCAATTAGCTTATTATTTTTTTGTGCAGAAATGAAAATAAGGCATACCAACCTTCACACTGTCGAAACTCGCCAGATGCAATAGAGCTTACTGCAACATGCACCCATGTCTAGTGCTCAGCACAAAACGATCTCGGTTAAACCAATAGGGATTCTTAGGATTATACTTCATTACCTCATCATATAATATATGACCCATTGGGGTGAAATCCATAGGCAACCCAAGGTGCCTAGAATTTTCCTTCTCGACAGCATCGATGGCCAGAAAAGAGATAACATTGATCAATTTCTCAACCAGCCCAGTGTTGGTGGCCTCCACGGTCTCAACCGCAATAGCTCGAACGACCTTAGGGGTCGATGATCTTAGGTGCCTATGGGACAAGCTTCTCGAAGAGAAGGAAACTATACCATGTGACCGAAGCTTCAATCCTGCGAAGTTACTGAAGTTGAAGCCCGCTGGTGAGGCAAAGGAGGTTAGACGCTCAGACTGTATAACATTATTCAATGCAGTGGTAGTGATAGAGCCTGCAGAAGGCTATGAGACAATGAAGGAAGAGGCCATGGCGGAGGAATCTAAGAACAACCCAGTTTGCGACTGCTATCCGTCAGACAAATTCCTACCGACTTCAAGGCACTCGTGGATGAATTCCTCGACATGCTATGCAGTCCAGTGATAGGTGAAGTTAATTTTTTTTCTATTAGTTAAGTGCTCTTTTTCTATCTACAAATTTTGTTTTATTGTTGTATATTCTATTTATGTGTGCTAGTTTATATCCCCGTTTTAGATTTGCAAGAATTGTGTGAGCCATTTACTAGGAGATAAGCCCACAAAGCCCCTTTTCGCCAAGAACCTTTGTAAATATTTGGAAACAATCAATGTTAGGGTATGTAGAGCTATAAAACACAGAGGAAATGTATAAAACACTTCAGCGCATCTATAAATGATGCAATCATATTTAAAATATGTATGAATTTATCACAATAAGAAACGACTTACTGCTCTGTGCCTTTTGGACAATACTTCTTTCTTCCTTCTTTCTGCCTTTTGAATAGAATTATTTTCTACCTTTTAATCATGTTTGATATTTGTGGACTCTAAAATGGAGATAAAGCCGAATTTTCATTGCTATTGGTGGGGAATTGTCGTCTTTACCAAATTTTCCATTGGGAAGGTATGCATAGCTATAAAAACACAGAGGAAATTTATCACAGTAAGAAATAGACTCACAACTTCTACCTTTTGAACAATACTTATTTCTTCCCGCTTGTTGCCTTTTGAAAAGTATTGTTTTATGCCTTATAGACTAACTTCTTTCTACCTTATGAGAAATGCTGATTTCTTCTTGCTTTCAGCCTTTTGAACAATAATGATTTCTGCCTTTTACATGTTTGATATCTGCAGACTCTAAAATGGAGATAAAGCCAACTTTTCATTGCTATTGTTGGAGAATTGTTGTCTTTGCCAACTTTTCCATTGTTATGTGATGAAAGTTGCAGAAGGAGAAAAATTGGGAGTAGCAAAGGTGTAGAATGAGTCTAAAAATTGCAAGAGAGATTGAAAGGCTATTCTAAAAATCTCTCCCAACGGATTGCAAATAACCGGTAGCGGGAAAATTTTATTGACACATATTAATTCTGAATTGGTGTTGGCTGCAA
Organism: Pinus albicaulis; assembly: GCA_034641835.2. Lineage (NCBI taxonomy): Eukaryota > Viridiplantae > Streptophyta > Pinopsida > Pinales > Pinaceae > Pinus > Pinus albicaulis. Next base: position 778,230,509 of record CM076569.1, on the reverse strand, counting down.
AGTGGCAACACACGAACTACATGTGTGTGCAGTTGACATTGGGAATTACTTAATAAAATAACATAGCATAAGGCATAAGGCCTGCAAAAATAGTATAACATTTAATATTGTAGATTAATGTTAGTATTAATCTACACAGTGAGCATATATGATCAAAAAATTTAAAAAATAAACAACATATTATATGGTCTGCGTTGGGAAGAGGTCAATAAGATGGAAAAAATGTTTTCCCCTAAAAACTTTGCTCAACCTGATGAGGAGGAATAATAATTTTTCTTAAATTTATTTAAAGCCTGATAGGAAGAAATAATTAGCCAATTGACTAATGCTAATATTGCCAAACCGATTACAATAGTCCCTGTGCCTGCGACAGGGACTAATAAGAATAAGAGGGTGGGTGTAAGGTACTGATAAGATATCAACATAAATTAATAGTATTGTAAATATACAAAAACTATACTATTTTGATTTGGGGATATTATTCAAAATACTTTCACAATAAATTAAAATAGTATAAGATGATCATAAATTGAATTCCTCATAATTTTTGTATGATTATGTTAAATTTTAATTTTTTTAATGGTGTTATGTTATTCTATTATAAAATATAATGCATATGTTTTCATTAAATGAAAAATTTTCCTTAAAACTAGCAGATATCCATCTTAGTTATAAATCTAGTAAGCATTCAGTGCGATCAAATATTTTGAGGTGCAAACATTTTTTAGAGTGTAAAACTTGAAAAATGGTTTTGACCTTGAGATTTTTTTATCTCTTGTAGCTTTTGATAAATAGTGGTTAAGATGGATCTATACATGCTCTCTCTCTCTCTCTCTCTCTCTCTCAATAAACACACACACACACACACCATGCCTATTTTTTCATTGTTTACATTGCATTTTCTAATGCATAAATAGATTCAATGTCTTGAAAAATTATTTGGTACTTTAACTATGTAGTTTAAACTTACAATTCCAACAAATCTTTGTTGAATTTTAGACAAAATCGATTGAAAAATATACCTGAAAATGGCCAAAATGTAAAATTATGAGACTCCTTGAAATATTTTAATCATAATATTTTTTTTTCTTTGAAATGTTTTATATAATGTATACATAGATTTATTTAACCATATATAATATATACATAGTTGACATTGAAATATTTTATTTATGAAGTACATTAAAATTAAATATTGTTTTTATTATTAATATATTTTTAAATACACATCAATATTACTTAACCATGCATATTGAAATATTTTATTTATGGTCCACATTGATTTTATTATTATTATTAATAATTTTAAATGCTACATAATAATTTTATATTAAGAATGGGATGTATTATACATTTCCCTCTTATTACTCTTATTAGAAAGTAATTAATATTTTTAGCTTTCAATTACATTTTTATTTGGACATTAAAATATTTTATTATGGTATATATATATATATATATATATATATATATATATATATATATATATATATATATATATATATCTCGTTTATTAAGTTTAGTTTCTATTTTCAATTAAATATATATTTACATCGCACATGATCAAAAAGTTATATATATTTCCCTGGTCTGCCAATATGAAAACCAGACCAAAAGCAAAATTTGAGGCTTGATCAAGAGTTCATAAAAACTATAAAGATGTTCGCGATATGTCTACTAACATAGAAAAAAAAGCATAAGCCCTCAGGTAGTGACAAGAGAAAGTAGCTTACTGACATCAACATTAAAAACCATAGAAATAACTAGACCCGATTAATTAGTTCTCATGTGTTGAAGGAGCGAGATCGGTTGGAGGAGGAGGATTGCATTCATGCAGGGGGGCTCTCACAATGTGTTATAAGCATTGATCCCTAAGTTCATACAGTAAATATTTTTCCTCCATCCTAAGGAGGAGCTCATCACGATTTTCATTCCACTTGTAGTACTTTACCCAACATTTCCTTGAGATGCCAATACAACTCCATGGTGAGTAAATATTAGTTTTGTTTCCCTCTCTATGATCCCATATTAATTATTTAGTTGGATATTGACTCAAGTAGTTCAATGTTTGATATACATTCACTTGCATCTACCACCTCCTATTCAATATCCTCAATTACTTGTTATACTACCAATGGCATATGAACCCTATATCTTTTTTAGAATGTGATCTAGCCTAGGCATGCATGTTTTTTATTCCATCGCAACCCCTAGCCCATATTCGAGAGTGATATCTCTATCGAGGCATGCTTGATAGGGTTAAATATCATAAAAATAAAATTCAAACAAAGCGATAATCCTACGCGAGAAGGGATGATAATAACAACCTAGGGGGTCAGAATGACGTTGCTCTAACAAAGAGAGCCCACAAAGGATGAAGTGAAAAATATTATAGTAACAAATAAAAAGAAAACACTAAAATAAAATCTCTTGCGAACAAATAAGGAAGACTAAAAAGTGAATGGCCACCATTGTCACCCGTTGTTGTGCAAAGAAACCCACCAAATATTTTCCCCCAAATGAGAAAAAAAACTATTTAATTTTTTAGTATCCATGAGAATACCCTTAACCAAAGATAAAGAAAAATGCAAATGAGAGCCCGATCCTTCCAAACGCATTATTGTAATAATCTAATAAGCTCATGCACACTGAGCTTGGTGTCTGTTAATCCTAGCATCAATTAAAACACTACTCAGAGACTCTAAATCAAGAAGCATTCCTTGGAGATGCATATATATAAAAAAACCAAATTTGGAAAACATAGTGCCTTGAATGGTAGCCAAAAATTGTCTGAGGTAATTCAATGCATAATCAAAGCAGGTAGACTTTCTACTGTGTGGGTCCACCACCATATTGTCCCATGATCCCATCCAATAGTAGAGGCTCATTCCAAGTGTGAAAGGCAAATGTGTTTGCATGAGGTGTGCATATTGAGTCCAGTGGCCAAACCTCCCTTTCATCACCCTTGTCACTTTAAAAATTTCTCGATGTCCCTAAATTTAAATCTTGAGTGGACACCCCCATTGGGGATATGTTGTATTCTAGAATGAGAGCTTGGAAATCTTTGAAAGATTCATCTTCGGCTGGGGGAAGACTGTTACTGATTAGTGGGGGAGGCTAAATACTTAGATCATCCTATATTTCTCTACAACTAGCTACTTTATTGGTTGAGTGTTTGACATGAGAATCAATAACCAACTAGGATTTTGAGCAAAGAGTCTTGTATATGCTTGAGAAAATTCTCAATCCTCCAAGTAATGGAATTTTTCTTGGTGTTTTCCCATTCAGGAGATGCTTAGTTTTGATGGTCATTAGTTGATAATCCCCCTCAATAATCAATTTAGAAAAGGAGAGCTAAATCATGTAGATCATACCCAATTCTAAGGAGAATAATTATGTCACATTTTTGGTATTGTGGCCCATAGAACCATTATAATAGAAGAGAGAATTTCCTCTCTCATTCCAAAATACACCTCCATAACAATCTTATCAATGGTTTCCTTTGGAGGTACCATAGAAATTAAGTTTTGTGAAAGAAGGTGGAGGGGAGGTCCAAGAGGAGGAAAGGAGAAGGGTAGGAGGAGGGAGACTATCAATGGATCGGGAGGCAATAGGGGAGGGGAAAAGTTTTTGGAGGATCATTATCTCTAAGGAAGGAGAGGACCAAGCATTAGGTTACCATTGAGATTTTAGGAGGATTCATTGGTTTCTCGAAGGATCCTGGAAAAAATGCAGTTCTAAAAGGAGCTCTTATTTATGAAGATTCAACTATTCCTTTATTTCCTAATTGTAACACCATCCTCCCAAATCTACCCAAGTAACTGCCCAACTAGGGTAAACATGTGAAAAATACTTAATTTGATATGGTTCAAATCCCTACATATCACTTGAGGAAGTTGAACCGATGGAACACAGGAAACCTGACCTACTACACCTGCAACAGAACCCCTAGGAGCCATCCAACCCATCTAAGTGACTATCCCTTGAGAAAAAATGTCATTTTTCTACATTAAAGCCTCATTCGCTCCCTTGACATAGGAATGCATGCGACTGGGATGCTCCAGTCACTCCCATAGCAAGGCATGCATGTGAGCGGGGACTTTTCTAGGTAGTTTAGTGTCAGTGACTCTGGGTTCTGTGCCACTATCTCAGGGCCAGGGCTCAAACCACTACCCAAAACACCATGAAAAATTCATAATTTAAAAATAACATCGAAACCATGATACGAATGTAAATTCTTGAACAAGGATTGATCGGAATTTAGATTGAGGGAAAATATTTGACAAAAATTGAAAGTACTCAAAATCGAACCAAGCCAGAACGACTGGATATAGCTCATCGCCAGGAATCCGACATAATTCGTTTCGTCAAAAATAGATTTGTATGTGAAAGTTATAGCATGTTGTTCGTTGTGCCAAACATGAGAATTTAAAAAAAAAAAAAAGAGTCAAACAAGGTCAAAATTTGGTCAAAATGGAAATTTTTCCAGCCCAATGAGAAGTTGACACTTGTTGAATGATGGTTGGTCAAATATCCAGGCTCGTTGGCACAATTTGTTTGGTTTTTAACGAACCAATGGGATACTTACATGTGGCTAGACTGGAGATCATCCCATGCTCCTCCCAAAGGCCAAATTTTTGGTTAATGTCTAAGGGTCAAATTTTATTAATATACTATGGAGAAAAATCATATGTATTCACAGAAGTGTGGAGGTTGGGGTTGAACACACGACCTCCCCCACACTACCCAACACGCATAGGAACTAATCCAAACATTCGGACTTAATAAATTATGCACTTCATATGAATTTAAAGTTTCATATGTTTTGGCGGAGGCGTATGGGGGCTAGCCCCAACGCAAAGGATCATGGCCCAGAACCATGATGGAGGGATAAAACTAATGCATGTATTATACTTTAAAACATTTTTAATTAGCCACTAAAATATGTTAATGCACTAATCTGATTTTTAATTCAGATTTTTGTTAATTGCGCAATTAGTGCTAACCATCGATTAAATCCCCACTTAAATTAATTAAAATCACAGTTAACTTGGCGAAGAAGTTGGCAGGTCTGCTATTTTCGGCTCCGGCTCAAATTTTGGTGGGCTTAACTGGAGTTTCTCTAGTGTTAGTGGAGTTTTTCTAAGAAATATTGAGGAAGCCATAACTTTGGAATATTTCGACCAAATTGAGCTCAAGAAGATTCATTCGTAGATGTTTTAGATGCTTTGAGAATGATGGTATAGGTTGCAGAGGTGTTGGAGCACGTTTGTAAGTGATTTTTCTATTTTGAATATTAAAGAAGCCTAGGGACACTAGGAGAGGCGGCCATGTCTAGATCATATGAAGACTATTTTCAGAGCTTGAAGAGTCTATTTTGAGGTTTTATGTCTTCTAAATCCAATGGAGAAGGTTTCAAAGCCATTGGATTATTTCAGGTGCATGTAATCATAGAATTTACCATTAATCCAAAGAGGGCCTAGCCAGTTGAAGCAGGTCCATGGAGATGTAGCCCAGAAGGGGTGAACTTTGTTATCATCTATTGTGTAATATGTATGCTATTTGTTATTTCTCTGCAATTTATTTGTTGTACATGTGTTTTTAACAGCCAATTTACTTAAGAAATTGCTCATAAAATACATTAAAACTTGACACAAACCCTTTCACAACTTTCTAATTTGAGACGATCCTAAACACATTTATTTTATATTGATGAGGGAGCTAGCACAGAAAAACTAATTTTCCCATATTTAGATCAAGTTGGTATCAGAGCACAATTTTGCTCATTTTAGCCTAAGATGGTTTGGAAAGGTTACCTAGAGAATTAGCTATTGGTTTTCCATTTGTGCAAGGATAATTTAACTGTGTGCAAGTTTATTTATGTAAGGAGAAGGTCAATATTGAGAGCTTAGTTCTCAAATCATAGGAAAGAAGCTTTTTATACATTGCAACTTTGATGGCAGCTTCATCAAACATTATTTATTGTCAATATTCCTAAGAAAAACTCTTTTATAAAGAGATGTTGTAGAAGCTCTACATCATGAATGATATGGTGCAAGAGATGTATGAATATAAGAGGGAGAGCATTAAAGTTCAAGAGCAGTTGATTTCCATGAAGGAGGAGAAGCAAGAGCTCCTTGAAAAGATGCATGAGATGCAGACTCAGCTCCATATGGAAAATGAAAACCTAGAAAAGATGCATTCAATAGAGACTCAACTCAATATTTCAAATAAAAACCTAGCAAGGTTGCATGAGATGAACACTCAACTCCATATTGCCAAAGAAACCCTAGCCATGTATGTGCATGAAAAAGAGGTATGAAAATCAATTTGATCTTCTATTTGTTCTCAAGATGAATGTGTAGGTTCTTTTGAAAGACACAATAGAGGAATAGGGTCCAAATTATTGATGAAGATGGGCTACGAAGTTAAAGGGTTAGGAAAACATGCACAAGGCATAGTTGAGCCAATTTTTGTTGAGGAATTTCCTAGGTATTTGGGTCTTGGTTATGGAAAAAATGATGGAGAATACTCCAAAGCCAAGGAGGCACATGAAGGTGCTCCAATAAGGACTTTCATTACTTTTTCATTACCTCAAGCTTGTGAATATTGTGTTCAGGAGGAATGAAAAAGTTTTACACCCACTTTGCAAGAATATTCTCATAAGCATGCAGCTAATGAGAATGGAAAACAAGAAGTCATCGAAAGCTCTAAATTCATTGAAGCCATTGTTGGTATTTCGAAGAGAGCCACTACCTCATGAAATTCTACTCCTCAAGAAGGCAAAAAAGGTGAATGTTCAAGGTATAAAACTTCCTTTAATCAAGTTGCTTTTGATTATGATAAACAGGGTAAATATTCACATAATATTTGGAGAAATATTTCATGTTCCTTTTGTGGTTTGAATAACCATAACGTTTCAAGGTGTTGGAAGAATATAACCATGCACAAAAAAATTTCTAAACAAAGGAGACAGAAAGCCAAAGGTCCAATGGAGAATGAAACCCATGTTGAAAAGAAGATTCAAAGTTTTGCACTCATTGCCATAAGTAGGGTCATCTTAGTAGACAAGTGTTGGACTTTGTATCCAACAATTCATCCACGACATTTGAAGAACGTGGAGAGAGAGATTGAAAAGAATGGAAAAGAGGATTCGATAATTGATGTGGGTCAGGATGATTCACATGATTATGTGCAACTGAAACAAACACCATTGAAGTGGTTTGGAAAGAGATGGTTAGATTTCTTAACCAATTAAGGCTGCGCATTTATTTTGATGATTGATGCAAATATTTCGAATTAAATGCATTTCTTTTCTCTTGAAAGTATGTTGCATGTTGCAAGAAGCAAGATGTTGGAAAAAGTGGAGTTATGTTGACTCACTTAGATACAAAAAAATGGCATTTCGAACATGCATGAGTAATCACCTTCTGTTGGTTCACTACTTTGTTTATCATGTATGTTTTCGACTTGAGAGTCAGTTGTTTGAAAAGGCATTTTTTGTCGAATTTTGTTTAATTGATGGTTTGTACACCAAGATTTAAGAGTACATGGTGATTTTCACATGATGTGACATTTTTTGCTTTGAAGGAGAAAAAGGACATGTCGTCAAGTTATGTTTCTTGCATGATGTGTTTTTCAGATTGATGGTTGTGTTTATGAGAAGATGTCTCAGGATTTTGGAAGGTCCACTCTTGAGCGAGAGGCTCATTATTAGACTTCATTCTCAAATTATGGCATGAGAAACATGTCAATACTAGAGGATCATGGAATTAAGAAGAGGAAAGAGGGACAATATGCCAAAACGTTTGTAGCCCAAACAAAATCCATTGTAGACCATTTGATGTGTTGACACCAAGAAGCGAAAGAGATGGAAAATGCATTCTTCCAGATGTGGAATTTGGAACCATGGAGGTAAAAGGAATGGTCATTTATTTTCTTGTGATTATTGATATTGGAACTCATTATTGTCGTTCACTCAGATGGGCTTAACTTGGGAAAGTGGTTTCCAAGGAGAAGCTTGCATCGAATGCATGTGTGTGTGCAAAGGATGAACATGATTCTTAGTGGGAAGGCCATCAGATAGTTTTCCAAGAAAATAGGGATTTATTTGGTACAACAAGGTGTTTATTCAGCCAGCAAGTAGCCATCAAGTGTTGGATTCGGTCAGCAACAAAAGGAGGACATTGGTTGAAGAGCCAAGCCATTTGCAAGGCAAGGCATGTTAGTAAATCCAAGTGATTTTCATGGAGATTTTCCCAAGTAGAATCAAGTTGATAGAACTTGGGAAAGAGAAGAGTATTCAACTCTCATTAGATAACCAAATTTTGTGGGTCCAAAAGCCTATCAATGGGAAGGAGTGATCAAAATCTAGATTGGGTAAAAAAACTGCCAAAAATTCAAAGTATTCAGAAGCGCACCAATAAAAATTATCGATAGAGCTCATCGCTAGGAATCCGACACAATTCATTTCGTTAAAAACATAGTCTCTATGTGAAAGTTAGATCCTATTATTCACCGTGCCAAACAAGCAGATTTAAAAAAAAAAAATCAAACAAGGTCAAACATTGGTCAAAATGGGCATTTCTCTAACCTAATGATAATCTGACACTTGTCAAATTATGGTTAGTTGAATCTCTAGGCTCGTTAGTGCAATTTTATTGGTTTTTAACGAACCAATGGCATGTTGACACGTTGCTAGCCCGAAGGCCACCACGTGCCCCTCCCAAAGGCCAACTTTTTGTTTAATGTCTAAGAGATGAATTTTATTAATATATTGTGGAGAAAAATAATATGTATTGGCGGAAGTGTGGAGGTCGGGGTCGAACCCACGACCTCCCCCACACTACCCAAAACGCATACCCACTACTCCAAACATTTGAAATTAATAAACTATTCACTTCGCATGAATTTAAAGTTTGAATTATGTTTTGGCGGAGGCGTATGTGAGCCAGACCCAACGCAAAGGACCGTGGCCCAGAACCATGTCAGAGGGCCAAAACTAATGCATGTATTAGACTTTAAAACATGTTTAATTAGCCACTAAACAATGTTAATGTGCTAACACTAACCACCGATTAAAGCCCCACTTAACTTAATTAAACTCGCAACTCAGTTGGTGGAGAATTTTGCGGGTCCTCTATTTTCAGCAACAGCTACAATTTTGTCGGGCTTAACTACAGTTTCTCCAGTTTTAGTGGAGTTTTTCTAGGAAATATTTAGGAATCCATAACTTTGGCATATTTCAACCAAATTGGGCTCAAGAAGAGTCATTCCTAGATGATTTGGATGCTCTAATCATGATGGTGTAGGTTTAAAAGGCATTCGAGTGCTTTTTAAAGTGATTTCCCCACTTTGAAGATTAAATAAGCCTAGGGCCATTAGGAGAGGAGGTCATGCCTAGATCATCTGAAGACTATTTTCAAGGCTTGAAGAGTCTATCTTAAGGTTTCTGGGTCTTTTGAATCCAATGAAGAAGGTTGCATATCCATTGGAGCAATTTAGGTGCATGTAATCAGAGAATTGACCATTAATCCAAAGAGGGACTAACCAGTTGAAGTAGGTCCATGGAGATGAAACCCAGGAGGGGTGAACTCCATTATCAACTATTGTGTAATGTGTATGCTATGTATTATTTCTCTGAAATTTTTTTGTTGTACATATGTTTTTAACAGCTAATTTATTTAATAAATTTCTCATAAAACACACTAAAACTTGACACATAAACCCTTTCACAACTTGCTAATTTGAGATGATCCTCAACACATTTATTTTATACTGATGAGGGAGCTAGCACAACAAAACTAGTTTTCCCATATTTAGATCAAGTTGGTATCAGAGCATATTTTAGCTCATTTTAGCCTGTAATGGTTTTCCAAAGTTAGCTAGAGAATCAGTTATTGGTTTTTCATTTGTGCAAGGAGAATTTAACTGTGTGCAAGTTTATGTGTGTAAGGATAAGGTCAAGCTTGAGAGCTTAGTTCTCAAATCATAGTAAAGAAGCTTTTTATACATTGCAAGTGTGATGGAAGCTTCATCAAGAATTGTTTCTAGTAAATCTTTCTTAGAAAATCTCTTTGATAAAGAGATGTTGCAAAAGATCTACATCATGAATGATATGGTGCAAGAGATGTATGAAGATAAGAGCAGTTGATTTCCATGAAAGCGAAGAAGGAATAACTCCTTGAAAATATGCATGAGATGGACACTCAACTTCTTATGGAAAATGAAGACCTATAAAATATGCATGAGATGGAGACTCGGCTCCATATTGCAAATGGAAACCTAGCAAGGTTGCATGAGATGGAGACCCAACTACATATTTCCAAATAAACCCTAGCCATGTATGTGCATGAAAAAGAGGTATGAAAATCAATTTTATCTTCTATTTCTTCTCAATATGTGTGTGTAGTTTCTTTTTAAATACACACTAGAGGAATAGGGTCCAAATTATTGATTAATATGGGCTATGAAGGAAAAGGGTTAGGCAAACATGCACAAGGCATAATTGAGCCAATTGTTGTTGAGGAAAGTCCTAGGTATTTGGGTCTTGGTTATGGACAACATGATGGATAATGCTCCAAATACAAGGAGGCACATGAAGGTGTTCCAAGAAGGAATTTCATTACATGTTGATTACCTCAAGCTTGTAAATATTGTATTTATGAGGAATGCAACATTTTTACACCCACTTCACAAGAAGATGCTCATAAGCATGTAGCTAATGAGAATGGAAAACAAGAGGATGTTGAAATCTATAAAGTCATTGAAGCCATTTTTGGTATTTCAAGGAAAGCCACTAACTCATCAAATTCACCTCTGCAAGAAGACAACAAAGGTGAATGTGCAAGGTATAAATACTCCTTTAATCAAATATCTTTTGATTATGATAAACATGGTAAAACTTCACATAAGATTTCGAGAAAGTTTTCATGTTCCTTTTGTGGTTTGAATAACCATAATTTTTTGAGGTGTTGGAAGAATATAACCATGCACAAGAAACATTATAAACAAAGGAGACAAAAAGTCAAAGGTCCAATGGACAATGCAACCCATTTTCAAAATAATATGCAAATGTTTTGCACTCATTTCCATAAGCAGTGTCATCTTGTAGAAAAGTGTTGAACTTTGTATCCAACAAGTAATCCATGACATTTGATGAAGGTGGAGAGAGAGATTGAAAAGAATAAAAAATAGGATTCCATAATTGATGTGGCTTAGGATTATTCACATGATGATGTGCAGCTGAAAGAAATTCCATTGAAGTTGTTTGGAAAGATATGGTTAGATTTCTTAACCAGTTAAGGTCTTGCATTTATTTTGATGATTGATGAAAATATTTCCAAATGAATGAATTTATTTTTTGTTGAAAGTATGTTGCATTTTGCATGAAGCAAGATGTTGGAAAAAGTGGATTTATGTTGACTCACTTAGATGCAAAAAATATGGAAATTCGAACATGCATGAATAATCACCTTGTGTTGGTTGATTGCTTTGGTTATCATGTATGTTGTTGACTTGAGAGCCAGTTGTTTGAAGAGGCATGTTTTTTTATCTTGTGTTTAATCTATGGTTTGTACATTCAGATGTAAGAGTACATGGCGATGTTCACATGATGTGACATTTTTTTCTTTGAAGGAGAAAAGGATATGTCTTCAAGTTATGTTTCTTGCATGTTGTGTTTTTCATATTGATGGTTGTGTTTGTGAAAAGATGTCTCACGATTTTGGAAGATCCACTCTTGAGAAAGAGGCTCATGATTAGACTTCATTCTCAAATCATGGCATGAGAAGCATGGCAATACTGGAGGATGATTGAATCAATAAGCGGAAATAGGGACAAGATGCCAAAATTTTTGAAGCCCAAACAACAACCATTGTAGACCATTTTATGTGTTGACGCCAAGAAGAAAAAGAGATGGTGAATGCATTCTTCCAGATGTGGAATTTGGAACCGTGGAGGTAAAAAGAATGGTCAATTATTTTCTTATGATTACTGATATTGTCACTCATTGTTGTAGTTCACTCAGATGAAATTAACTTGGGAAAGTGGTTTCCAAGGAGAAGCTTGCATCGAATGCATGTGTGTGTGCAAAGGAGGAATATGATTCTCAGGCCTTCAGACATTTTTCCAAGCACAGAGGGATTTCTTTGGTACAACAAGGTGTTTACATAGTTAGCAAGAAGCTAACAAGGGTTGGATTGGGTCAGTAACAAAAGGAGGACATTGGTTGAAGAGCCAAGCCATTTGAAAGGAAAGGCATGTCAGTAAACCCAAGTGGTTTTCATGGATATTTTTCCAAGTAGAATCAAGTTGATATAATTTGGAAAAGAGAAGAGTATTCATCTCTCATCAGATAACCAACTTTTGTGGGTCCAAAATCTTGTTAGTGGGAAGGAGTGATCATAATTTGTATTGGGGGCAAAAATTTTCCAAAAATTAAAAGTACTCAGAATTGTACCAAACTATAACAACCGGATAGAGCTCTTCGCCAAGAATCCATAACAATTTTTTTTGTTGAAAACAAAGTCCGTATGTGAAAGTTAGAGCCTGATGTTCGTCGTGCCAAACAAGAAAATTAAAAAAAAAAGTCAAACAGGGTCAAATTTTGGTCAAAATGGATATTTATCTGGCCCAATGAGAAGCTGACACTTTTCGAATGATGGTTGGTCGAATCTCTAGGCTCTTTGGCACAATTTGGTTGGTTTTTAATGATCTAATGGGATGCTGACACGTGGCTAGCCTGGAGGCCGCCAAGTGCCCCTCCCAAAGGCCAAAATTTTGGCTAATGTCTAAGGGTCGAATTTTATTAATATATTGTGGAGAAAAATCATATGTATTGGTGGAAGTGCAGAGGTGGGGTGGAACCCGCAATCTCCCCCACACTACCCAACACACATACCAACTACTCCAAATATTCAGACTTAATAAGCTATGCACTTCACATGAATTTAAATTTTGAATTATGTTTGGGTGGAGGAATATAGAGGCTAGCCCCAATGCAAAGAATCATGGCCTAGAACCATGGCGGAGGGCCAAAACTAATGCGCGTATTAGAATTTAAAACATGTTTAATTAGCCACTAAACAATGTTAATGCGCTAATCTGATTCTCAATTCGGATTTTTTGTTAATTGCGCAATTAGTGCAACCACCAATTAAAACCCCAATTAAGTTAATTAAAATTTTATTTAAATGGCGGAGAAGTTGGTGGGTCCGCTATTCGGCGCAAACTCCAATTTTGGTCGACTTAACTACAGTTTCTCCAGTTTTAGTGGAGTTTTTCTAGGAAATATTGATGAAGCCATAACTTTGGTATGTGTTGACCAAATTGGGCTCAAGAAGAATAATTCCTAGATGATTTGGATTCTCTGAGCATGATGGTGTAGGTTGTAGAGCCGTTGGAGCACTTATGTAACTGATTTTTCCATTTTGAAGATTAAAGAGGCCAAGGGCCACCAATAGAGGAGGCCATGCCTAGATCATCTGAAGACCATTTTCAGAGCTTGAAGAGTCTATTTTGAGGTTTTTGGGTCTTCTGAATCCAAAGGAGTAGGTTTCAAATCCATTGGAGCAATGTAGGTGCATTATATTAGAGAATTGACCATTTATCCAAATAGGTCCTAGCCAGTTGAAGCAGGTCCATGGAGATCTAGCCCAGGAGGGGTGAAATTTTTTATCAGCTATTATGTAATGTGTATGTTGTTTGTTATTTCTCTAAAATTTATTTGTTGTACATGTGTTTTTAATAACTAATTTACTTAAGAAATTTTTCATAAAAGACACTAAAACTTGACATATAAGCCCTTTCAAAACTTGCTAATTTGTGACGATCCTAAAAACATTTATTTTATTCTAATGAGAGAGATAGCACAACAAAACCATTTTTCCCTTATTCATATCAAGTTGGTATCAAAGAAGAGTTTAGCTCATTTAGCCTGAGATGGTTTTCCAAGGTTAGCTAGAGAATGAGCTATTGGTTTTGCATTTGTGCAAGGGGAATTTAACAGTGTGAAAGTTTATGTGTGTAAGAAGAAGGTCAATATTGAGAACTCAGTTCTCAAATCACATCAAAGAAGCTTTTTATACACTGCAAGTGTGATGGCAGATTCATCAAGAATTGTTTCTAGTCAATCTTCCTTAGAAAAACTCCTTGATAAAGAGATGTTGCAGAAGCTCTACATCATGAATGATATGGTGCAAGAGACGTATGAAGATAATAGAGAGAGTATTATACTTCAAGAGCAGTTGATTTCCATGAAGAAGGTGAAGCAAGAGCTCTTTGAAAAGATGCATGATATGGAGACTAAACTCCATATGGAAAACGAAGACTCGAAAAGATGCATGAAATGGAGTCTCAAATCCATATTGCAAATGAAAACCTAGAAAGGTTGCTGAGATGGAGACTCAATTCCATATTTCCAAAGAAACCCTAGCCATGTATGTGCATGAAAAAGAGGCATTAAAATCAACTTTATCTTCTATTTCTTCTCAAGATGAATGTTTTGGTTCTTTTGAAAGACACACTAGAGGAATAGGGTCCATATTATTGATGAAGATGGGCTATGAAGGTAAAGGGTTAGGCAAAAATGCATAGGGCATAGTTGAGCCAACTATTGTTGAGGAAAGTCCTACGTATTTGGGCCTTGGTTATGGAAAACATTATGGAGAATGATCCAAAGCCAAGGACGCACATGAAGATGTTCCAAGAAGGAATTTCATTACATGTTCATTACCTCAAGCTTGTGAAGATTGTGTTCATGAGGAATGAAAAAGTCTTACACCCACTTTGAAAGAAGATGCTCATAAGCATGCAACTAATGAGAATGGAAAACATGAGCATTTTGAAAGCTCTAAAGTCATTGAAACCATTGTTGGTATTTCGAAGAGAGCCACTATCTTATCAAATTCACCTCCTCAGAGAAGGAGACAAAGGTTTATGTGCAAGTTATAAACCTTCCTTTAGTCAAATTGTTTTTTATTATGATAAACATGGTAAATCTTCACATAAGATTTCGAGAAATTTTTCATGTTTCTTTTGTGGTTTGAATTACCATAATTTTTTAACATGTTGGAAGAAGATAGCCATGCACAAGAAAATTTCTAAACAAAGGAGGCAGAAAGCCAAAGGTCCAATGACAATGAAACCCCTGTTGAAAAGAAGATGAAATTGTTTTGCACTCATTGCCATAAGCAGAGTCATCTTGTAGACAAGTGTTGGAATTTGTACCCAACAAGTAGTCCACGACATTTGAAGAAGGTGGAGAGAGATATTTACAAGAATGGAAAATAGGATTCCGTAATTTATGTGGGTCAAGATGATTCACATGATGATGTGTAGCTGAATGAAGCGGCATTGAATTGGTTTGGAAAGAGATGTTTAGATTTATTAACCAATTAAGGCCTTGAATTTCTTTTGACGATTGATACAAATATTTCCAATTGAATGCATTTCTTTTCTCTTGAAAATGTGTTGCATGTTGCATGAAGCAAGATTTTTGAAAAAATGGAGTTATGTTGACTCACTAAGATGCAGCAAAGATGGCAATTTGAACATGCATCAGTAATCACCTTGTGTTGGTTGATTTCTTTGTTTATCATGTATGTTTTCGACTTGAGAGCTAGTTGTTTAGAAGAGGCATGTTTTATCGACTTATGTTTAATCGATGGTTTGTACACCAAGATGTAAGAGTACATGGTGATGTTCACATGATGTGAAATTTGTTGCTTTGAAGGAGAAAAAGGATATGTCTTCAAGTTATGTTTCTTCCATGATGTGTTTTTCAAATTGATGGTTGGTCAAAATAGGAATTTCTCTAGCCCAATGAGAAGTTGACACTTGTCGAATGATGGTTGGTCGAATCTCCAGGTTCGTTAACGCAATTTGATTAGTTTTTAACGAACCAATGGCATGCTGACACGTGGCTAGCCCGGAGGCTGCCACGTGCCCCTCCCAAAGGAAAAATTTTTGGTTAATGTCTAAGGGTCAAATTTTA
This sequence comes from Pinus albicaulis, assembly GCA_034641835.2. Lineage (NCBI taxonomy): Eukaryota > Viridiplantae > Streptophyta > Pinopsida > Pinales > Pinaceae > Pinus > Pinus albicaulis. The sequence continues at coordinate 778,214,515 of CM076569.1, read as the reverse complement.
TTAATATATTGTGGAGAAAAATCATATGTATTGGTAGAAGTGCGGAGGTCAAGGTCGAACCCGTGACCTCCCCCACACTACCCAACACGCATAAAAACTACTCCAAACATTCAGACTTAATAAACTATGCACTTCGCATGAATTTAAAGTTTGAATTATGTTTGGGAAGAGGTGTATGGCGGCCAACTCCATGGTTCTAGCCCTAACGCAAATGAAGATGGCCCAAAACCATGGCAGAGGATCAAAACTAATGCGTGTATTATACTTTAAAACATGTTTAACTAGCCACTAAATAATGTTAGTGCATTAATCCGATTTTCAATTTGGATTTTTGTTAATTGCGCAATTGGCGCTAGCCACCAATTAAAGCCCCACTTAACTTAATTAAACTCGCAGTTAACTTGGCAGGAAAGTTGGCGGGTTTGCTATTTTCGGCGCCAACTCCAATTTTGGTTTGCTTAACTGGAGTTTCTCTAGTTTTAGTGGAGTTTTTCTAGGAAATATTCAGGAAGCCATAACTTTTGCATATTTAGACAAAATTGGGCTCAAGAAGAGTCATTCCTAGGTGATTTGGATGCTTTGAGCATGATGGTGTAGGTTGTAGATTCGTTGGAGCACTTCTGGAAGTGATTTTTTCCACTTCGAATATTAAAGAAGCTGAGGGCCACCAGGAGAGGAGGTCATGCCTAGATCATCCGAAGACCATTTTCAGAGCTTGAAAAGTCTATTTTGAGGTTTTTGGGTATTCTGAATCCAATGGAGGAGGTTGAAAATCCATTGGATCACTACAGTTTCATGTAATCATAGAATTGACCATTAATCCAAAGAGGGCCTAGCTAGTTGAAGCAGGTCCATGGAGATGTAGCCCAGAAGGGGTGAACTCTGTTATCAACTATTCTGTGATGTGTATGTTGTGTGTTATTTCTCTGCAATTTATTTTTTGTACATGTTTTTTTAATAGCTAATTTACTTAATAAATTGCTCATAAAAGACACAAAACTTGACACATAAACCCTTTCACAACTTGCTAATTTGAGACTATCCTAAACACATTTATTTTATACTAAGGAGGGAGCAAGCACAACAAAACTAGTTTGCCCATATTCAGATCAAGGACTTGACTAGACCTCTACTAGCCATGACAAACATTTCATTAAACATGTCACAAATATGCATTCTACAAGTTTACACTACATATCTGAGCATAGGGGTCTCACACTTATCTGAGAGTCATTAAGAAGCATTGACGCCTCATCACAATAACTGCATTACCATTTATTAATCCATACATTCATTTTACATTCAGTGTTTTACCAAAACATGATGAGATCCATACATTATCACTGTCATAAAACTCAATCATAACCAACATATAACCAACAAAAATATCAAGGATATAACATCCATATAAACCACATATAAACAAGTATATTTACCCATAAAATACCAAGGAGAAAGAGCTTTTATTTATGATTTCATAGGCCGACCAGGTATGGGACTTCCATGAACCACCCCACCATATACTAAGTTGAACCAAATATTTCTTTCAACTAGTCACCCCCATGCCATATTCCAATCATGAATGTGGGATATCATAAAACACATAAATCAAAACCAAACCAGAGCTTCCATAGGAAAAATCACCTCAACCCTAAACCAATGATTCCACCTCATGGTCGGAAATCACTAACCATCACCAGATTGGTCTCTACCCCAACCTGTCTAGTGCTTTAGACCATTTTTTCCAACCAGGGCTTCCAGGACTAGTAACTCAACCCACAGTTGTCGTCGACTTCTAGATTTTTTGTCCAACCTGAGCTTTTAGGACTAGTAACTCAACCTACCAAGGGATTCTAATTTTTTTTCCAACCAAGGCTTCTAGGACTAGTAACTCAACCAAAGTTGTTACAGGGCTTCTAGAGCGTTTTCCAAAAAATGATAACTAATAACTCAACCCATAGCCAAAGGCACATGAAAAACAAATAGAAAAAAGGTAAAACCCACAACACCATGGCTATCAAGGAAATGACAAGGCTAGGAAAAACCACTTTCAATCTAGGCAATCCTCCATGCATGTTATCCTTGATAAAAACTAGGTTTTTCTAGGTTGGTATTAGGTAAGTTAGGTCGGGTCATTTGGATGAAATAAGGTCATGAATTTCATTGAATTTCAAAAAATTGTACATAGTTTAAGGGGTCTAAATAGTCCTTGGTCATGCAATAAAGGTCTTATCAAGGTAAATTTCAAAAAAAATTGATTGCATGGGTAATAAAGGTCATTATGTGACACATGGAAACATTTTGTAGATTCTGTAGTGTAGTCAGTGTAAAATAGTCTAAGTTTGCTACAGAAGTGCGTGACAGTTTTGTACCAAATTTTCCCTCTCGAGAACTGAAAATGCTACGAATTTTGTTTTTTATGAAAACTATGGGATAAGTTGTGTCCTTTTATAATTTTAATGGTCAGTGCACACTTGGTTATCATGGTACTATTTGTTTATGTGTCATCATATGTCATGTGCATGCATGGTAATCATTATTCCTCACATCATTTCATTTTTCCCACTCATTTCCTCTTTCCTAATTGAGCACGAACCCTAATTTGAAACGAAACACCTTTCCTTCATCCTTGTAAGTTGTTTGAACACTTTTTCTAGAATTTTAAAGTCTTGATTTTTGTCCAGTAGATGTCTTAGGCTAGGTGTTACAGGTGTCAAGAGAGGTGCATTTTGTATTAAAAAATTCTGCGGTTGTCAAAGAAGAAGTTGATCAACACTGTGTTTGAAGTTATGGCTTCACATAAAAATACAAACAAGGGTGGAACTATGGTCAAATATGAGCCCATGGATATGAGGCTAATTGTAGAAGACCCCAGCTTCTCACAAGCTTTTGCAAATTTAGGTTGCATGAAGTTCCACTAGAAACTGCAAGGATATCATGCACAGGTGTCTAAATATTTTGTTGTAAACTTCACTGGTGCAAGTTCGAAGGTGGGAATCCTCAATTTTACCATGTCTCCTGAGACAATTGCACAAGACACCGAGATTCCAAGGTCTGGAGAGGAGTGGTTTAAAGCAACAAAGTTTAAGCTTCAAAATTGTGATGAATTTCTAAAGGAGGAGCACATAGGCATAGACATGAGCTCAGGCATATTCAGGGCTTGCCTCAAGGACAATTATTCAAAAATATTGGTGGTTATTCAAAAATACTTTATTTGTGAAGGTAGGTTTCACATGATCTATCAATACCACTTCAGATTGTTGCTTCATTTCACAGGTAAAAAAACTCTGGATTTACCATTTTTTTCTATTTAAGAGTTTAGGAAAAATGGCTGCTAAGGTTCAAGCTAAACCTGAAAGCAGGGACACTTCTATTTTTCACCATGTTTTGATCAAAAATTTAGTTATGGAGGAGTTAAAGAAGTTAAACAAGGATTGGTCCATTGTTATGTCCTTGAGTGGGTATGAGGTGGATTTCCTCACTCCTATAAAGACTACTACATCAAAGACAAGTGCTCCAAGGAAAGATAAAGAATCTAGGGCTGAAACAAAGGTTTAACATGAGGTGGAAGTGTAGACAGAGGTGCAACCCATGTTGGAGCCTATGGAGGTAGAAATTGGTCAATTGCAAGAGACAGTGGTGCCTAAACAAATGCCCACCAGCAGTAAAGTCAAAACTAATATAAGAACCCACATAAGGATCACTAGAATTCAGACATAGGGGAAAGGAAAGATAAAAGATATTTTGAAGGAAATTGACGTTGAGGAATCTCTTGTTGTGAAGCATGTAGAAGTTAAAGGAGAAAAAACCAAGAAAAAGAGTCTTAAAGCTAAGAAACTATACTTTTCCAAAGAAGACTCGACTTTTTTTTTAAACCTTGGAAGCCACTCACTAGGTCATAGTTATCAAAGGGAGACAAATATAATAAGCTGCATAAGGAACCAGAAAAGGAGAAACAACTAGTAAGGGAAGAAATAATAGAGTTATCTCCAACAAAGGCAGAAGTGAGCAAGGCAAGGAAAGGCAACGAAAAAGTTCAAGAAAAATATGAACTAGTGCTTTTAAAAGAACAACTTAAGGAAGCTAGAGAAGAGATTTTGGAAACTAAGTTGGAGTTAGAAAACTTTAAAAAAGAGAGGCAGGAGCTCACATACTTCAAAAAATAAGTGAGAAAACAGATATATTTTTATGATGAGGTTGCAGAGGGGTCAAGGAAGATGTTGAAGAGAACACTACCTCTGCACAGAATGATGAAACATCTCTTCAAGAGGAACATGTGGTTTCAATAAAAGATAAGGAAGTTACAAAGCCAAGTCAGAGAATTGGAAATACAAATGGAGATGGTCTAAGAAGAGTTGAAGAAAAAAGGTTTAAAGATGATTGTGATGGAAGATGACCCTGCTTCTCCTTAAATTATGGTAAGGCACACCTTTTTTTCCCACTTTTTCTCTTAGGATATCATATCAAGTCATTTATAGGGTTGCAAGCATGTTTTTGGAGTTAAGGAGACAAATTTTAAAATTTGGTGAAATTAGGCGAGTTCGTAGCGAGCTCCAGGTTTGAAGCTAAGTTTTCGCTACGAACTTGCTGTAGAATTTTTTGAGGCAAAAATTTCCAAAAAATATCATGTCAAGAGTGAATGAAGGCATCTGGTTACCTTACTATACCAAATCAACACCCTCTCATAGGAAAAAGAGTCAAAAAAATTGCAGAAGGTGGTGTTATGAAAATGCTACGAAAACTACGGTACGAACTTGCCTAAATACTTTGTTTTTCCAGTGTGCTAAATTTTTGTTCTTTTTGAGGCATTTAATGCATTTCAAGAAGGTGATGAGTGATCAAAAGAGATTTTGAAGTATCATTGGGACATAAGTTGATGAAGACAACTCAGAAATACACTTCATAAGGTTGACATGGCTGACAACACATCACTTTTTCCACCTCACCAATGGACAACTCATCATCAAATTCAGTATATCAGGACCTGAAATCCAATATGATAGTTTTCCACCTGAACATGGTTGATTACCACCTAAAAAAGATTGTTTTATTTGATATCCATCATTAGCATGGTTTATTAAAATTTCTTGTTGATGTAGTTAATAGAGATAGAGTCCTTTTTTAATACAAACTCTTTCAATCATAATTATCTCTATTTTTTCTTAATGTAATGGAATCCTTTTTGGATTAGTTCTCTAGATCAGGTTCGAGAGTCTAGCCTAGGTGGTAGACCTATGTAAAAGGTATTTACCTCTATAAATAGTGGAGTTTTAGAGATAGAGAAGGTTGATGGATGTAATGACCTGAGCTACTATGTAATTTGTTTTCATTAAGTTAATACACAGTTGCATAAGTGTTTGTTCAAACTTGAGATTCTGATTGAGATTTTATATGTGTGTGTGTCCTTTATATTTTGAATGTTAATTCAACTTTCTCATACATAATTACTTGTAATTCATAAAATCTTATGCTCCAAATTCCTTTATGTATTATGTTTCTTGTCACAGTTATTTTGTAAGAGCTCATGTGCCTTAGTTTCCATGAATGATAATTTTGTGTAATTGAATTTCCATGTTGACTCCATGCCCAATGGTAGCCTTCACTCATCTTCCACCTACAAAAAAAAGATCTAAAAACTTATAATAGTTAGCCATCTTCATTATAAGCTTTTTTATCGAATATCTTACCTTTTTTTCTTGAGAGAGCCCTCTCTAGTTGGAAGGGCTAACTTCCAACCCCAAGTGGTTTGAAATAGTTATATCAAATTGACTGTTGAACAACCCAATCAGTCCCATTTTGGTGGTAACAATTCAAATGACATATAATAAGAAAATAACCACATGCATGCCAAAAATAATGAGAAAAGCATGCTTGCAACTCAATACCTACAAGAAAAAATAGTTTTATTTGTTGATCATGATGGGCTCTTGTGATTTCCTAATCTTCCTTTTCCTTCTTGCTCCGAATCCCAAGTATGCCTTACTCCTCCAAGAGTGCTCCAAAAAAACTCTAAGTATCCAAGAGTATGAGGGCGAGAAAGAATAGAATGAGAGCTCCAAAGCTAAACTAACAAAAGTTCGTGAATTGATCCCCATAAGCCTTTTTATTAATGAGGTCTCTAATTTCTTCAATTTTCCGTTATTTTCATTCATTTTCCTCCTCACATATATCCTATGAACTTTCACCTCCATTTTCTCCTAATTTCCATTATTTTCATAAATAAATGCCACTTTTCCTTTCCAAATCCTTTTCCATTGCCTTTTCCAATTTCCATATCCATACTAAACCAAATGAACACCCACACTAGGATGTTTTTCCCACCACTCATATTAGAATATGTGTCCGATGACCAAGGTCTTATTTTACCTTTATTAACTTTTACATGTATTTTTTACCAGGGTTTTTACATAACCCTCCCCATTGGGGGAACACTATCATCGATGTTCAACTTCACCTACAGGCTACAACCAATAATACCGTTGAAAGAAAAACATGTTTCCCATGGAGATTTATAACTTAGCTCGTTGCAGTATTTACAATGATCAACCTACTGAGAAGAAAACCAACATGACAACATGAAAACCATAATGACATGAAACCATACGTCTTATTGGAGCTTTATAACACAACTCATGGTGGTATTTGCATCCATATACATATGTTCATATACCAAAACATCATACCAAGCATATACCAAAGACATATATCAAGGACATTCACTCAACCAACGAATAGAGAAGGATACGTAGCCCACATATGATATACCATATCAAATGTAGCTTCATTGGGCCCAAAGTGTTTCCACTGCACTTTAACATATTCAACTGCTCGGTTCCATAACATGAGGATATTTCTCTACAAAATGCACTTCATTTCTGGTTTGAATTATCCTTTTGGATCCACCTATAATACATACCATTAAATCACATTATCAGCATCTTTAACATACTTCCTAAGTAATTCTAATTAAGAACATTATGGAATTTCATTGTTGGAGGTAGTGAAAGTTGATAGGATATTGATCCAATCATTTCAAGAATATTGAAATGTCCACAAAATCAAGGTTCGAACCTGGCACATGATCCAATCCGCAAGGATCTCTTCCTAGGATTGATGTGTAAGTACGCCTGCTCCCCAACCTAAAACTCCTTAAACAACATGTTTTGATATGCATATATTTTCTGTCTATCCTATGTTGCCTTTATATTCTTCTTGATTACCTGCATTTTTTGTTCCATTTCTGCCAACATATCTAATCCTATCAATACCCTGTTAATTGGATCACTCCAACTAATAGGATTATTACAACTCCGACCATAGAGTGCCTTAAATAGACTCATCTTCAAAGACTCCTAATATCCATTGTTGTAAGCGAACTCAACCAATGGAAGGTACTCGTTCCACTTTCGATGTTGATGCATCACATACATCCTCAACGTGTCCTCCAATATCCTTTTGACCCTATTTTTATGTCCATATGTCTGTGGATGTAAGTTGTGTTGAAGGCCAACTATGTACCCAAACCGGCAAATAACTCCATCTAGAATCTTGAAGTGAACTTAGAATACCTATCTGACACAATTTTCTTTGGGACACCATGCAAACTCACTAAATTTCTGATGAAAACCTCTGCTACATTGTTGGTTGAATAAGTAGACTTCACTGGAATGAGGTGTGTTTCCTTTGTTAACCCGTCAAACACGACCATAATAGAATCATGTTGTCTCTATTTCCTCGACAAACCTGTGATGAAGTCCATGGAAATGACCTTCAATTTACACTCTGGAATCCAGATCGGTTGTAGTAACCCACCTGGATTCTTATAATCTTCCTTTACTTGTTTCCAATCCAAGCATCTAGCCACAAACTCTTCCACTTCTTTCTTCAAGTTCGACCAGTAGTAGAAATTATTCACTACTGTCAATTTATTCTGATATCCTGGATGACCTAAGTACGATTTCATATGAAACTCACTAAATATAAGCTTCTTGAGCTCACTGCTATCTGGTACATACATCCTGTTCCTAAATCTGATCAAGCCATCGGCTATGAGACGATAGTCCACATCCTGTGCACCTATACCTACACATGTACTTGTACCACTACGTCTCTTTCCTGCATAATAACTCCACCAAGTCCTATTTTCCAAACATCTGTGCATACCTTAAATTATCTGTTTGGATCTGAAACCTTTAGCACTAGAGCATTTGTCAACAATTTTTTCAACTGCTCAAAACTTGGCGCACATTCCTCTGTTCATTCAAAATTATTACCTTTCCTTTGCAATAATGTGATATGATATGCAATACGGGAGAAGTTCCTGATGAACCTCTTGTAGTAACCTTACAACCCCATAAATGATCTTACCTGATCCAAATTATTAGGAGTTTCCCATTCCATGATATCATTTATCTTCTTTAGGTCTATTATTATGCCTTCCTTGGAAACAACATGTCCCAAGTAATGTACCTCTGTTTGAAGGAAACTACATTTTCTAAGCTTAGCATACAACTGATGTTCTCTTAGAAATATTAACACTTTTGCTAAATGTTCAACATGCTCTTCCTCATTCTTATAATATACCAATATATCATAAATGAATAAAATAACAAAATTGTCTAGATAAGGATGCAACGCACTATTCATCAAGCACATAAAATTAGTTGGAGCATTAATTAAACCAAATGGAACTACAAAAAACTCATAATATATGTACCTAGTATGGAAATATATCTTGGAAATTTCCTCTTCCTTGATGTGCACCTTAAGATATCTGGATCTCAAATCAATCTTCGATAACATTGCTACTCCCTTCAATTGATAGAACAAGTCATCAATCCTCGAAAACCGATACATGTTCTTAATGGTAACCTTGTTCAACTTATTGTAATCAATGCACAACCCGAGAGTACCATATTTATTCTTCACAACAAATACCAATGTGCCCCATGGTGATACACTCAGCCTAATGTTTCCCTTGTCATGCATTTCCTTCAACTGCAACTTCAGCTCTACTAACTCTAGAGTGTTCATCATGTACATTTTATTTGATTATGGTGATGCCCCTAATACCAACTCAATAAATTCCACTTCCCTGTGAGGAGGTAACTTTGAAATCTCTATTGGAAACACATCTTAAAACTGTTGTAGATTCGGGTACCTGCTCAAGACATCCACATCCTCAACTTCCTTACCTTTGTCACTAGAAATATGCACTGCAAATAACACACACCCTTTCCTGTTACTACGCTTCGCCCACATAGTTGTCACCATCCTAACTGATGTTTCCTTATTCTTACCTTGTAATATTCTCTTTTTTCCATTTTCATCCAATCACTCAATGGATTTGTCACAACTGTTGAGTAAAATAATTTACATTAGATTACTAACATAAATTATCAATCCAGTATCGGGATCAATTTATCAAAAACTAAAAAAAAAACTAATCTAATCACACCATTCCTAATTTCTATTCCATGGATTGAAAGCATAAATCCTATGATTAAGAATTGAAATTACAATTCTAATCTAAATAGGAAGCAAATTTAAAGGAATTGAAAAGCAACTAGTGCATGACCAACTACTAAATCATCCAATTTTGGAAGAATGAAAAAGTCATCTTCTTGACATGGTTTACAAGCAATTGATTATACTTTAGTTTAAATATTTAATCTAAGAAATAATTTAAAAAGCAAGTAAAGGAAACTCAACTACTGTATATTTTAAATACTCAATCATCCAATTTAGGAAGTATGACAAAGTCACCTTCTTGACATGATTTACAAGAATCTAATTATACATTTAATTGAGGTTTTTAATCTAAGAAAGTAGTATAAAAACATGTAAAGGAAAACTCAACTACTGTGTATTTTCAATACTCAATCATTCAATATGGAAGAATGACAAAGTCGCCTTCTTGACATGATTTACAAGCATGTAATTATACATTTAATTGAGGGTTTTAATCTAAGAAAGAAGTATAAAAACATGTAAAGGAAAACTCAACTACTATATATTTTAAACACTCAATAATTCAATATGGAAGAATGACAAAGTCACCTTCTTGAAATCATTTACAAGAATGTAATTATACATTTAATTGAGGTTTTTAATCAAAGAAAGAAGTATAAAAACATGTAAAGGAAAACTCAACTACTGTATATTTTAAATACTCAATCATTCAATATGGAAGAATGAGAAAGTCACATTCTTGACATTATTTACAAGCATATAATTATACATTTAATTGAGAATATAATCTAATAAAGAAAATAAATCTTAATCTATGAAAGAAAATAAATATCACACATTTTAGATGGTCGATCCAAAAGTATGAGAGATGGTTAGTCGAGACACTCCATATGTAAGCAAAACCAAGTCAAAGTGAAATAACACTCATGGGTAAGGTGCCATAATCTCATTCTTTATTCAAAGCTTGAGCATAACTCCAACTTTATACATGACATGGTAAGAGAAAGCTTCCCTTATTTATACAAAAAATAGGGATATCTACTAGATCCATACTAGATCCATACTAGATCCCTTAGATATCTACTAGATCCATACTTATCTCAACTTATCCCGAAACTCTAGATACAAATCCTATGACACCTCAAGATCTCCATGATCTTCTCCTTGGAATATGGTCCACTTCTTGAGTTGAAATTCGAATTTGATCTTGGGAGGCCAAGTAAGACCCTTCTAGGATCTCCAAAACAAGCCTACACATGTCACAAAACTCACAACACATATATAGATATATGAAACCATGTTAATTTTCTAGATTTTAATCATAAATTCACTTTAAATACATAAAATAAATAAATTTGGAAAACAAGGATCCTAACCCATATAATTATGAAAATGGTTACTTGATGTAGGGTTTTAGGCTAGATAGTTAGGAAATGAGAGTTGAATGGTTATGAAATAATGGAAATATGTATGAATATGGAAGACAATTTTGAGACTCAACATACCCCCCAACTGAAGTTGTTGCATGTCCTCATTCAACTATTGCATTGATTCATTTGTCCCTGAGTTGATATTTTATGAGTTTTGACTTGTATAGACTCTTTCCAAACTTTGCTTCATGATATTTTCTTTTGGAAAAGTATAATACATTTGATTGCAACATTTTTTTTTTGTTGGTTCTTGTGTGACAAATGATTTTTGAGCAATGGTTCTTGTGTAACAATGCTTTATTTTATTTGTTGCATCAAAGTTCATGAAAACATTTAGAATCAAATACTATAATAACTCATCAATGAATTGATAATTTGCAAAGAATATAATCTTTTGGAATAGTTGGTTGGGAAGAATCTGTGGGTTGGAATGAAATGAAAATGTGTGATAGTGTATGACATGTGAATATGAAATGATGTCCCTTACCCCCAACTAAAGATATGCCAATGTGAAAAAGGGAGAGGAATTTTTCCAAAGTTACAATTTTAGCATTTTAAGGAATTACATGACTAAAAATTAGAAAACCACATACCTTCACTTACCTTAAATGTGGATGAGTTGTGTATACCTAAGAGTGTGGTTGTTGATGCTGTTGAATCATGAAATATGTAAACAAAGGAATTTGATCTGATTCTTTGTTCTCTTTGTGCTAATGACATGATTGGGATCTTTATTGTTGTTGATATAAATTAATTCTGCTGCAAACTGCTGAAATGATGTAGTCTTCAATCGTTACAAAATTCGATGGTACAAATCTAGTCATGCGAATAAATCTGTTGATGTTGAGCATGAAGAGAATTCATTGGATTACTGACCATTGATGATTGTCATTAACCAATGCGAGGCAAACTCACCATTAATGTCAATGAATGCCAAGGTACCTAAGTACATCTTGCGAAGTGCGAACAGATGAGTTAATGTTGAGCCACTTGCAAAATCTGATGATCAAGGGACATTGATGTATTCCCATGATTTTCAGTGAGATAACTTGTCATTAATGCATACAAGCCTCAAGGTACTAATAAGGACTCTAGTATTGGACCTAGATAATGTGTTCATGTCGATAGGCCAAGACTTGTTAGAAGGGAGGCCTTAAGGAATCCTCCATCATCTAACGCGAGCATGAAAGAATAATTTTTGAAGGACTATGGATGAAAATTTTTGCAGTGGATCAAGGTTTATTTGAAAAAATGAAAAAGGAAATGGAATGAATCAGATTTGTAGAGGAGCTGAATGGTTTTATTGTTGGGTTATAGGTTAGTGAAAACAGGGCAGGAAAATGTAATGACTGTGAAAAAAATGAGTAGTGAAGGAAAATGAGATGATGATTTTATTGAATGACTAAGTAGAAATGAAATAGCGAATGTAAAGGGAAATGAGGTGAATGTTTTATTGATTGAGGAAGCATGGATGCAATGGAGACATTGGCATCTGAGAAGCTTGCAAGTGTTGGATCTAATTTGCATTAGCATGTGCTTATGCATTGATGTTTCTTCTTTGTTACTGATCATCTTCTTTGTAAAAGAAATGTGGTCTCTGAGAGACACTATTCTCTTGTAGTTATCTGTCTTTCCTCTTAGAACCTGCAAAATAAAACTAGTACTTATTTTGCAATGGAATGTAAGGCTATCAAAAGAGAGAGGTGATAAATCTCTTTCGTTATGATATTTACATGAAAAACTGAGAATTGGTACTAATAAAAGAAGTTCACGAAGGAAAACTGAGAATTGGTACTAATAAAAGAAGTTCACGAAGGAAAACCAAAAGAATTTATACATGTTTCGAAACTAGTGCCTCAAGTTACATGTTGTGTCTTTTCAACAATTTTTTCACTCTTTACAGTTTCAAACTCTAATGATAGCTTTCTCATTTTTTAGATCTCGTCTTTTTAAATAGACCATCGTAACAACTTTTTCTCTATTTACTTCAATCATGAATTTCATTTTTATTTATTTATTTTTTTTTATTTTTTTTTTCTTTGTGTCAAAATTTTAGGTGAATTAACAAATTCCTATCTCCACAAGATTTGAACCTCTATTATGCAATTTGAATGACTTACCAATAGATCACAAGAAATATTTATGAATTTAATGGAATTTTATTCATTTTAATTATTAAAACAAAAAACTTGACAAGTGGTCAAATTAAATCCAAGATTTTTAAGAAAATGAGATTCCAAATATTTGTGAAATCATTTTTTATATCTTTTGAACTCATCCTTTTTGCCCTCTAAATCCAAGATTTTTAGGAAAATGAGATTCCAAAATATTTGCAAAATCATTTTTCATATCTTTTGAATTCATCCTTTTTTCCCAAATAGTGGATCTCACAACCAATTTTTATACTATAAAAGTTCTAAATTTTTTCATGATTTCATTATTATTTTTGTTGCAAGTTACAGACATTGTTATAGGTCAATTTGGGCGCCATTCCCAATGACCTGGTTAACTGGGCATCATCTCCAGGACCGATGATCAAGGGTCTATCATTCCCTATCATTTCAGTTGCTATATGCTCTAAGACAAGAAAACAAGACAAATCAAACAATACTTTCATCAAGCAAAGGTTTCCATAGTTTGAAGTTTATTGTATAACATATGAGAGCTCACCAAAATAGGCTCTAAGGGGCCTAAATGCGTTGCATATGCAAGTAGCCCCATGCAAGCCTGCTCTGCAAAGCACTTCCCAACTTTCAAAGGTGCGTTGGTCACATTGGGAGAGAAATTCTCATTGTTCCGGAATCTCCACTTGGCCAGTGCCTTCTAGAAGAGTTCACATGTGTCAAGCTTTGGATCCAAGTGTTGATTTGACATCTACATGATTGAAAACATGTCTTGCCTATTTTTGGTAAGTTATTGATTGCAAAACAACGTACACTTCATCTATAAATTGAGCACAGATATAAGTGCTTGAGGAGGAAGAATTTGAGTAGAGAAATGCTGGAGAATTTTCAATTGAGAGTTTGATTTGTGAAGATACTGCTAGAGAGATTTATATTTTGATGAGACTTTGGATCATTGCTGGAAGGGTCACTTCAAATCAATAATTTGGTTATAAACTCTCCTTCTATCATCAATAAATAATATTTCTTATTTTTCCCTATATGCATCTGTATTGAATTTGATTTTCCATATTGCAAGATCTTAGTTGATGTATATGGTTTATGCTTTACTGATTTAGCTAAATAACTTGAATAGATATCTATATTATTGCATCTTCTGATGTTTCAGTGTTCTTTCTCGTAGGAAGCATTCAGCTCACAAACCACTTGAATTTGCAGCTGCAGTGGAAGTGACAGAAGCAACCATTTGGAAGTGACTGAACAAGTAAGCCTCCAATCCTCTCTGTGTATCTGTTCCGATTTAGGAAAAATAGTCGTATAGTCTTTCACCTGTTGTTCTAGACTAGCCCTTGTCTAGGGAAGCGTAATTTATCTGTAGATTACAATTCTGGCCCAACAAACTGGCGACTCCACTGGGGAGAATTTCTCTCAGATCTAGGTGGTAGAGCCTCTGATTTTCTTTGTTTATCCACCCAATAGTTCTTTCACATAAATATTAAACTTTTTTTAGAGCTTAATTTTTAAAGACAGTGAGTTAAACAGTAGTATTTTTCCTTGTCTACTACGCCCAACACACACTTAGACTGGACACAGTGTTTTGCAGAGCACTGTCTCCCTTCCAAGCCTACGTTGTAGAGCATTGTCTCCCCTTGGAGACTGCGTTGATTCCTGAAAGTGACTAAACTCCCTTGAATTTTACTTTGCAACTTGCTTTAGTTTTGTTTGTTGTTGTGTTCTTAAAAGTTTGATGCTCAATTGACTAGTAAATCTATATATTTCTTCTCCTTTGACTGAAAATTTGTTCAATGTTGTTTTAAAAAAGTTTTTCTTTATCATTGACAAGTTGATTTCAAAGTATTTTTTATGGTCACATTAAGAATCATTTGCTTTCGAAATAGGAAATTGTCGTAAAATGTTCATTTCCTTGATAAGAGAATTTGTTCTTGAAAACCTCGTTTTTCCTTCAAAAGAGAAATTGTTGTTTGTATTCTTCGTTTCTCGAAAGTAAAAAGCATTTGAATTATTGATATATTGCACCTAGTTTCTTTTCTGCATTCATAAAATTAAGGAAACTGAAAAGAAAAACTTGCATTTGCATGCAGGATTGTGTGTGTTTTTTGCCGAAGGAACATTAGGAAATCTGCATTTAGTTTGAGATTCATTGATTTGTTTTTCTCATTGATTTGTTTGCTCTCAAATTATTTTCTCTCTCTTCCCTTATTAGCTAGGTTCTTCATTGAAAAAGCTGAAAGTGAAAGTTTGTTTATCATTCTTAGCAGCATTTTAGGAATTTCAAACACATCATCGCGGTGAAACTTTGAAAGGAAAATTGTTAAGCAAGATCAACATAAAATAAATCTCAATTTACTTAACAACGCATTGGAACCATAACGATAACATTTAGAAGGTCTAGGCTAGAGACGTGTTCTGACGTCGTAAAACATAGCAATTGTCGTTAACTTGTCTGCGATACATTTCGAGTGTGATACCTCACTCCACGTACGTAAGTATATCTTAGCTCGTCCACGTACTTTCAGGTATATCGGGTGGTGTTACAGTACGATAAGTATAAAGGGGTGCTCTCAATTTGCGGTTTTGCATCAGACAGCGTTAATACAGACTTGGGCCTCCATGTACCTTCGGGTATATTTTGGAGGACAACTTTTAGGTGCTATCCATCCATAGTGAACCGAGTCGACCACCTTGAAATTGTGATACACCGAACACAGAATTTGGGGAGATTACCTGCTCGTACTTCTTGGTTCACCAAAAGGTATTCTGTAGTTCACAGTTTCTTGGTAAACCCTTTTGCCTAGCATTACCCTCTTTTTGTTTATTTATTTTTGGATAAAATAAATCAATAATCATGGAAGAACACAATCCTATTCCTCGTCATTCGAGTAGATTAGCTTTAAAACCACCTTTACCATAGGAAGTTACTTCTGGTAGGCGAAGGCGATCACGATCTGTCGAATCAAGTACAATTCTTACCTCTGGCAAAACATCATCTTTTAACCCAAAGTTAGCTCAAATTGTTTCCACACGTCCCAATTCGTTTACTATTGTCGAAACGGATTCTTCATAGCTACCCGTGGTCACGATCCATTCAATCGCTGAGACCATACCTCTTGGACCCGACGTTGTTCAATCACAAATTGATCCAGATCCTGAATCGTCTTTGCCAGAACATCTAAATCCTGAAGTCGAACAACCAGAAGTTGTTCCTACCTTGGTCATCCCACAAAATTTTGTAGCTATTGAAACTCCCATATCGCACATTTAATTGTCTAAAATATATTTTGGGACTGATGGTGAAGTTCTTCCTCCTGGTTTAATTGCGATTGAAGAAATCCCACAAGCTGATACACCTTTAAGTCCAACCCATTTTGGGGGAGACCTTTACCTGTACCAGTCTTTTCCTCAATCGTTTCCATCTGCTTTTGTTGATCCTATTTCCATTCAATCTCCCATCGATTTTCAAGGGTATACATTTGGTCAAACAACCATGTCTGAACCAACATCTTCGGTTGGGTCTGCTGTTCCAATTACGCCAGCTCCTACCCTCGCTACTCCGTTGATGTTCACAACCTCACCAGAGTCATATTTGCATGGTGGCCCTTCGGTCCCAACAGGTTACAAATCATTATCTGGCACTTTCTATGGTGTGCCTTCACGTTCATGGTATTTGCCAATGTTATCATCCGATGTTTTAACAGGTATTCCTATAGTTAGTACTGAATGACTTGATTCATTACATCCATCATCAGGGAAATATCAAGTCGGTCCTTATGGTTCAATTCCTTTAAGTACCATATCAACTGGACTCCCAGAATTCAGGGAACAATATTTTCCATATTATTATCCTCCTTATGCTGGAGGGAAACCTTTGGACACCCAATATGACAGTACTCAGTCACTTTTTGGTCAAACTAATGTTGACATGAATGTTTGTCAATGGCAACCCACTCTGCCTATCCAACCACAAACAGTTGTACAATCATATCAATTAGTTCAATCTGTTACACCCACTTCATTACCACTTGTTAATACATCTATAACCCTGTTACAAAATCAAAATCTTGTACATCAACCTTATCAGGCGAGTTCTTCAACTCAATATCATAAAATTTTGGGTCCATAGAATCAAAATCCTTTGGTTAATTTACAACAACCTATATCAGGAATTATTTATTCACAAGCTGGTATACCATTTTATGGGGTGTCACAAACACAACTTGGTTATACATATCAACCGAATCCAACTTATACTAATTTTGGTTATAACATTGGTGGATAGAATCCTTGGCAACCACAGGCGCAAATTACTCAAACTTCATTTCAACAAGTATCATATCCAGGTTTTGGTCAACAGAGTTCTCAAGCGTTTTCCCTGCAAAACAACCCCTATCTGGGTTACCAGCAGTAGATTCTATATGCTGGTGCTCAAATACCTGTTTCCCAAGCAATTCCATCTTATCCTGGTTATGCTCAACCTGACCTTAATAGACAGTTGCCTTTTGTTGCAACCTTGGAATTACCAGATTTAAATCGGTTAACCAATGATCCTATAAATTATTCTCCTTGGTGGCCAGTGATACCTCATATATTACCCTCCGACATTCCTAAATTCATTGGAAACCCTGGAGAAGATCCGTCAACTCATGTCATGACTTATCATTTATGGTGTTCATCAAATTCCTTGAATGGTTATTCTATTCGACTACGTCTTTTTCAGCGTATGCTTACAGGTCCCGCTACTAAATGGTACATTGAATTACCTAGAGCTTCTTTCGAAAATTTCACTACCTTAGCTAATGTCTTTTTGAACCATTTCCAATTACCGATCAGATATAAAACTGGAAGGAAAATCTAGACCAACTTCAAACAGACTAATGCTACTTACATTTAAGATCATATTCATGAGTGGCGTTGCCGTCGACGAATGGTTAAGACATTTGTTCCCTATCAGCTTCTTTCTGAATGGTTCATTAAGGCCCTGTTACCGTCTATAACTGAGGATGTGGCTAAAGGTGGCGTCGTCACAGAAGATCAAGTTATCGCTCATGCCCAATATTTAGACTTGATTTACACTCAGTCTGGCACGCTCTATGAAAAATTCCTAATGCGCCACGATCTAATTTCAATGTTCCTCCTCAAATAAAGGACTCTCATGCTAGAGACGAATTAATAGGCACTACAAATGCACACCACGATATTGCATCTGATCCTGCTCCTACTTCCAAAATGAATGCCGTGTCATTTGACAAAGGAAAAAGTGACAAGAAACCAGGAAGTAAGAAAAAGGGGAAATCAAAGAAAAAACAAACTTCTAACCCGCAGGAAAGATCATCTTATCAATCGTCAGGACCACGGAAACCTCGATATCCATGCATAATTTGTAACGAGGAACACTTTGTTAGGGATTGTCCTCACCATGATGAAGTCTCAAAAATCATCAAGACTTCCCATGCATCAGTTGTGTTGACAGACCCATTTCCAAATCCAGACACAAATTTGGTTGCTACGGATCTAGCTCCTAGTTCCAAAGTGTTAATGTTATCCACCACAAAACCTTGAAAAAATATTTTGGTGTCGACGCGGAATAAAGACTATGGTAGTCTAGCCACTGATCAACCTACTACCTCGACAACAAATCCATCTAATGAATCAGTACCACCTACTGTTATTCCTGAATTGAAAATTAAGCCACCGAAGGGAGTAATTCATAAATCGACATATAATCCTCGAGAAAGAGCTGCACAAAATTATAATATAGTTGAAGATTTGGTTCAATCCCCTTCAGCTATGTCCGCTCTTGAGGTATTACAAAATTGTCCCTCTCAGAAGCAGGCTTTATTGTCGACAATTGGTGGAATTGATCCGACTGATTCTAATCTTTATAGAATTTCGGCTTCTGTGAATCACACTGGTTCGTTCGAAACGCGTCGACAATGTTCATTTTAATGTGATTTTTACCAAAAAATTCTTAATGATTCTAATCTTGTCGTCTTTAATCATACGGGCTATGTGCCTCAGCTACCAACAGAATTGGCATTCTCCATCCAAGTAAATGTTCTCAATCACCTTGTTCATCGTACTATTATTGATGAGGGAGAATCTACGTGCATTATGTCTCTAAACTGTTGGAAGTCACTTGGCTCACCGCGATTATCACAATCATCAACGACGTTGAAGGCTTTTGATGGAAGAACATATAAACCTTGTGGTATTATCAATAACCTGCATGTTGAATTAGGGGCGAAAACAGTGAATATTGATGTTGAGGTTGTTGACGGACCCCTTGACTATAATATTTTACTTGGAAGACCATGGGTATATGAAATGACTACCATTGTTTCTACATATTTTAGAATGGTTTCCTTTCCACATAAAGGTACAATCACAGTCATTAATCAATTATCCTTCTTTGCCTCTACCTCGAAGGTAACTAGATGCGTTCTGTTTGTTCATTTACCCCAACTATAAATCAAGAACATTGGTGTAGGACTCTTAAAGGATTCCACTCTTATGGGAACCTTTGCATTACCACCGCCCACAACGTCGGCAAAAATTACAAGTATAGAGACCTGCTACATGATCTCTTCCACTCTATGTGGCTTAAGGGAGAGTACGGGTGTTTCTGATATTTCTACGTTGGATGATGTTTTACCGCCCAGCCCTATTGAGCTAGAATAGCAATCAATCTATTTTGCTTGGGCGGAAAATCCGAAATCAACATCACCGAGTGTTTGGGTTGGTCGTTCCTTAGATTTTGGTATTCCATTTGATCCATTTTCCTCAAAATTTTTGATAGCTGAAAATATTTTGGAATCTATGATCTTAGAAGGAAAACCATGGGAAGATTATCATCATTTTTCCCATCTTCCAAATTATGAAGAAAATAATCTCAGTGAACTATATCACCCATCCATCAAAACTTTCTTTTCGAATTTTTTTCCAATTAATGCAATCAATTTTGAGTGAAACTTATCAAATATTGAAGAAATGATTTCTATTGATATTTCAACCAAACCTAGCATTGTAGAAAATATTCATGTCAGTGTATCTTGTTCTCCATCAGAACTTGATTCATATCGCTCTCTTTTTCTTGAATTTCGTGACGTATTCGCTTGGTCTTACGAGGAAATGCCAGGCATAGATACTAGTATAGTTGAACACACTTTTAATATGTATCTTAATGTCAAACCGGTGCGTCAATAGCTTCGTCCTATTCATCCGAAGAAAGCCGCTGCCATCGAAGTAGAAGTTGAAAAACTTTTGTGTGCTGGTTTCATTTACCCTGTTCTGCTGACTAAGTGGGTTTCCAATATCATTCCTGTTATGAAAAAACAAGGAACCATTCGAGTGTGCATCGATTATCAGGATGTTAATCATGCTTGTCTAAAAGACAACTATCATACTCCCTTTATCGACCAGATTATTGACGATTGTGCTGGATGCGAAATATTTTCGTTCATGGATGGATTTTTCGGCTACAATCAAATCAATATACGCCTAGATGACCAACATAAAATAGCATTCATCTATCCCTGGGGCACATTCGCATATAGAAAAATTCTGTTTGGTTTAAAGAACGCTGGGGAAACTTTTCAGAGAGCAATGGATTATGCTTTCAATGACCTCAAGCACATTGTTCAACCATATCTAGATGATTTACCAATGCATTCATGAAATCAGACTGATCACCCGATGCATTTGAGAGACATTTTCGTACGCTGTCGACACTACAAGATACGCGTCAATCCACACAAATGTGTGTTTTGTGTTGGTTCTGGTCTATTGCTCATATTCATAGTCTCAAAAGAAGTAATTTGAACAGACCCACTAAAGGTTCAGGCCATTCTTGATTTTCCTGCACCGTCAAACTTACCTCAGATACAGAAAATTCAAGGAAAGGCTAACTTCCTGAGAAGGTTCATTCCAAACTACACCGAAATGGCTAAAGGATTTACTTGATTATTGAAAAATGGGGTTCCCTTCCATTGGGACCAAGTTGCGCAAGCTTATTTTGATGTTGTCAAGGAAACTCTTGTCCGAGCGTCATTAATGTATCCTCCAAATTATCAAAATAGTTATTTCCTATATATTGCCACGGCTGAAATGACCATCGTTATGGTTTTGGTCCAAGTAGAACATGGAATTGAACATCTGATCTATTATTTGAGTCGTAATCTCAATAATAGGGAAGTTAAGTACTCGTACGTGGAAAAGCTTGCCTTGGCAGCTATTCAAGCTATCTAAAGATTTCGTCATTATATCCTGCTCCAAAAAACAACAATAGTTTCAGATTGCAACCCCATGACTTACATCTTATCACGTCAATTGCTGGGGAGGAAATATTCAAAATGGATTGTAATTTTGTAAGAATTTGATTTGGAATTCATCAAATCCAAGTCAAATAAGTCTTTATTTTTGGCAAAGCTTCTCTGTGACCTTCCCTCTGATAGTAATCCTACTACATCGGAACCATCTATTCCAGACGAGTCTCTGTTTCTGATCGGATCATCTGATCCTTGGTATGGGGATTTCATCATTTATCTCCAAACCCAAACTTTTCAACCTAATGCCTCTCGCTCTGACCAACGGCGTATTCTATACCAAGCCAAATATTATCTGATCCTCGGCGATACACTTTATCGTCGTGGTGTCGATACCATTTTAAGGAGGTGCCTCACTCATGAGGAGGCCGAAAAAGTTTTAAATGATTGTCATGCTGGGGCTTGTGGTGGAAACTTATCTAGATATGCTATCGTGCAGAAGATACTCCGCACCAGTTACTTTTGGCCTACTATTTTTCGAGATTGCATCCTTGCAATCAAAATTCATGCATGCCTGATTTTTTATCATAAAATCCACAAACTTCCAATGCCAATGCATCATGTTGTCTCTACTGGACCATTTACGAAATGGGGTATTGATTTCATGACTTGTAACCCTCCTTCGTTCAGGGGGCATGGTTATATTATTGTCGCAGTCGACTATTTTACCAAATGGGCCAAAGTGATGCCTACATTTAATAACATAGGACAAACAGCTGCATTGTTTTTCTTTAACCATGTTATTGCATGGTTTTGGGTCCCACAGGCTATAGTTATGGATCATGGGAAGCATTTTCGCAACCATATGATGTCTGAATTGACAACCAAGTTAGGATTGTTGCATGATAATTCTACTCCTTATTATCCACAATCAAATGGACAAGTTGAGGCTATTAACAAAATTCTTAAAAAAATGCTTCAACGAATGATAGGAGTCCATAAAAGGAACTGGCACTTGATCCTGTACTTCCCTTTGTGGGCATATCAAAACTCGGTGAGAAATGCAACCGGATTTAATCATTTTCAATTGGTGTATGTTTTGGAAGCTATCTTACCAATCCAATGTGAAATATCATCGTTAAAACTCGCAATAGACTTGTTACCTGACACCTTAGAAGAAGAAGCGCGTCTCCTTAACCTCATCCATCTTGATGAAATGCATCGTGAAGCCCAATTGGCCAACGAAGTTCATAAGAAACATATAAAGGCGCAATACGACAAAAATTTCCAGCCTCACATCTACTCAGAGGGCGACTTGGTCCTTCTTTATGACCAAGAAGCTGATGTAATAGGTACAAGGAAATTCGAGCCATTATGGCATGGCCCCTATATTGTCAAAAGAGTTCTCGCTAAGGGTGCCTACGAGTTACTTGATTACAATGAGATTCCATTGGCACAGCCTAGAATTAGGTTGTATTTGAAATGTTACTATGCTTAATCATGAGGGTAGTAATTTATTGTACTATATTGTTTATATGTTGTTGATTTGCATTCACTATCTTAATTTGTTTTTTAGATTTTTCTTGACGTTAGTAATCTGCTTTACATTTTTATGGCATATGTTTGAATCTTAAGAACCATTTGTTGGATATGCTGATGGTGCTAGTCGTAGTACACAGAATCTATCCTCTGCAGCGTGGGCCATTTTCACTCCGAATTTCAAGTTAGTGAGTTTTCGAGGGATTTTTATTGGTAGATCAACAAATAATATTGCTGAGTATAGTGCGTTGATCGAACTTCTCTCTGATTCCATTTCATTTGGTATTAACCGCATAATCATAAGGTTAGACTCACAACTCGTGGTATTAAAACTTACTAGTGTTTATACTATTATAAATCCAACACTTCTTAGATTGTTCCTAAGAGTTTGACTTTTGAAAGGACATTTTGATTTTGTTCAATATCAACACATTTCCAAAAATTTGAACACTTTCACTGATTCATTAGCTAATCAAGTTTTAGACAGACATTTGCGACATAGGTAAAGAAAATATTCACAACATTGAATAGGATTGCACATTAAACATAATAAAAACTCTGAAAACATATAGATAGATAGTTATATGTTTTTACAAAATTTGTGCCCAAGACACATTGGTCATCTGACCTCAAAATGTATGCAAAAAGTCACAAATAAACTAGTGGTGCTCATGGTAACATGCTATAGATCTAGCAATCCTACGAAGCAACCGCATCCAATGGTTAAGAACCCCAATTATGTGTCGCTGTAGTCGCATGGGAAGCTCTTCGATCCGACAATCTGAAATCCTAAAGGTCAAACCCTCTATGTGCTATTGGAGCTCAGCTAGAGTCTCAGCCATATCAAGGTCCTAAAGGACTGCTCTCCCGACAACCCTCTCTGCTGGTGCATCTTCTTCGCGCTTTGGTTCCTCTACTGGTTGAATGCAACCGATATCAGCATTACATCAAACATTTAGTTTAGTCTTGGAAATAAATCAAAACACAAAAAAATTGTATAAACCTTAGAAAAATCAAAAAACATGGTCAAATCATTCTTACCTATTGCACCCCACTAAGCGCCTTCTGGTAGTACTAGATCTGGATCTCCTCAAAAGTCGATTCCTGCGTATGCATACTCA
The DNA here is from genome assembly GCA_034641835.2 of Pinus albicaulis. Lineage (NCBI taxonomy): Eukaryota > Viridiplantae > Streptophyta > Pinopsida > Pinales > Pinaceae > Pinus > Pinus albicaulis. Next base: position 778,190,552 of record CM076569.1, on the reverse strand, counting down.
TCGATGGCAATAATCTGTCGCCAGAACTAGGCGAAGAACGCAGTAGAGAACACAACGATCGATTGGCCTGCATGCCAACCCATGAGTTCTACCCATCTCTGAATTCGAGGATCTCTAGGACTAGATATATCCAATGTTACATGTTGTGGATGCATCAGTGGAATCCGTTCCAAAGCGAAGGAGATAAGGATCGAACCATAACTGCAATTTTTCTTCCTTCCTCCCTTTGCTTTATTCAGTTGTTCCTTTATCTGAGATAGAAAAACTTCAGACCAGTTGAAGACTGTTGGCGCTAAGCACTCTAGCGCATACTGCATATATGATATGTTCGCCACATGGAGTGTAACGGTGCCAGCAAGTTTAGCGATCGTGAAAAGGATGGTTCTCAAAGGAAAATCCCTAACATCCTGGATGTTTATTTTTCCATCTTTGCTAGGTTCTACCCCTAGATAAAAATACTGCATAAAATAATCCCTCACTATCTCTCCTCCAATGGTAGACCCTGTGAGAGAAATGGGAAAACCTGTGAGAAAATACACATCCTCAAATGTTATGGACAACACTTGATTTTTTATGTGAAATGCCTCTATCGCTGGATCCCATGCTCGAACAAGGAACTCTAAGATTTCTATTTGTTGCCTCATTCCCGACAATTTGAAGTACTTAAGTAGCCCGTAATCTCTTAAGGCTCTTACAATACCCAGATGATTCAAGGAAATCATATCTTGTTATTCATGTTCTCTTTCCCTCCATGTAATCGTCATTATAATCCAATGGAAACCTGAAATATAACCATAATATCCATTAGATACCATTCATTGCAAAAAACTAGGCAAATTTTGAGCACATCATGAAAATCAAAAACTTGAACTGCGCCCAACGCACTCCCTGGGTTGAGACAGTGCGTTGCATATGTAGGTACCCTTCACTGTACCTTCTATGCAACATAGGTTTCGATGTTCAAGGGTGCATTGCCCTCAATTTGGGTAGAATTTACCCTAAGGGCCTTAAAACCCTAAAAATTTGCAAGGAATGGGAATGAAATGAATACTGAAAGGAAGAGGAGGTTCATGCTACTAACCTGGATCAAACGGTGATGAAATCCATCCATAGAAACGACCACAATCAATGACTGAAGTTTAGGGGAAAAATCAGGTTCAGAGCTCCAAAATGAAAATGGTAACTATGGAATGGTAAAAATGAATAGTGAAACTACTTTATATAGTCATTTAATTGTTTTCAAGTTAAATTTATGGCTATGACTATGGTTTTATTATGTTTTTATCATGAAATAGGTATTTTTAATCCATTTGATGTTGTTATAAATAGGAAATACAACTAATGAACAGATTAGTCGTGCAGATTTATTTCAAAGAAAGACTTGACCACAAAGCATACTTTTTCTCCTTATTTTTCGAGCTTTGTTAAAAATGAAAAATTATTTGAAGCGCATTTTTATCTCTTTTTTGAGCTTAGATAACAGTGAAAAAGGAACCCCTGGAGTCTTCTTTTAGCTCTTTTCAGACTCCGATAATGTGAAAATATTTCTGAGTACTTGTTATTTCGATTTCGTTAAAGTAAATGAATTGATATCTACTCAGTATAAGTTTAACCCTTTTCCAGACTGAGATGGATTATTTACGAAAAAGGAATACCTTGGTTAAACATGACCAAAGAGGTTCTTTCAAATATTATTTTACACTTTCAGATCTGAGAGACAAATTTACGAAAAAGTACTTTTTGAGTTCTCTTTCTTCCACCTTTTCAGACTCCCTAAATATGAAAAAGGACCGGGCTATCACTGTCGTTAAGCTCGTTAAAACATAAAATAGCGTCAAGCTTGTCGATCATGGCAAGAATCAAGTTTCATTCATCGCTAAACTCTTTAAATTATTAAATAGCGATAATTTATTCACCCGAAGGGTTGAATTATAGATCAAGCAAATGTTATCCTCCTCAAGCTTGTTAAAAAATAAAGAGGTACTGGTCGATAAATTACCGGGGAAAATTTGGGAAAATTAAGCAAAAGTTTATTTTTGGTAGCAAGTCGCTCTTGAACATGACACTTATTTCACTCCATGTCCGTGACTGTTTGGGTTGGGTAATCATCTTGACGGTTCATTCACACCTATGGTTCATCATACCTTCACTTCGGTTTTGGGTCAATGCTGCCAACCCATCACAGTGTCGCCGATATGTTCAAAAGAAGTCATCCAGTGATTAAAAAATTATCCTTATGCAATACTTGTAAAACTTCATTTTCATGACTGTCATCCTTGAAAATTGCTATATCAAGTCATACCCTTGTCTCTGAAATCAGTAACTCTAGTTTTGCAATAAGGTGACTTCCTGTCGACAACAAATCAATATCCAGGAAGTTCACTTAGAAACATCAAATTTCATTACCATGAGGGTTGTTACAACATCGACAATGTACCGCAATACCTTGAGGGCCATTGACCTTAATCTTGGTTCTCTCACGTTTGTTAACAACTCACATTATTGGCTGGTAATCAAACGATGTCTTCCTATGTTCTACTACAAATCATATATTCGCATGGCTAGACTTGTACCTGAATGATCGAGTGAATGAGATAAGAAGACCCCGGATCTAGTTTCATCCATCCGGGCTGCGATTCCAGGATTTTTGTACACATCATCTGTACGGTGACCTTACATACATATTTTCATCCAAACATGGGCCTATATCTGTAGGCATGTCTGCATCTGGGCAACATTCCAATGTAGATGACTTTCTTAATTATGTACATGTTATTAGATTGTTTATGTGCTGACTATGGGAATGACTACCCTCAGAAATTATGATCAAAAGAGGATATATCATAATGTAATTTATTGTAGTATTGATGCAGGTGACCACTCCTCTTCATTTCCAAGCTCATAACAGTGTAAAGTATCTCAATCAAATGTTCTTATTATTTGGATCTCATGTTTTAGGGGGCAATTGTTATAGGTCAATTTGGGTGCCATTCCCAATGACCTGGTTAACTGGGCATCATCTCCAAGACCAATGATCAAGGGTATATCATTCCCTATCATTTCAGTTGCTATATGCTCTAAGACAAGAAAATAAGACAAATTAAACAATACTTTCATCAAGCAAAGGTTTCCATGGTTTGAAGTTTATTGTATAACATATGAGAGCTCACCAACACAGGCTCTAAGGGGCCTAAGTGCATTGCATATGTAGGTATCCCCATGCAAGGTTTCTCTACAAAGCACTTCCTGACATTCAAAGGTGCGTTGCTCACATTGGGAGCGAAATTCTCATTGTTCCAGAATCTCCACTTGGCCAGTGCCTTCTAGAAGAGTTCACATGTGTCAAGCTTCGGATCCAAGTGTCAATTTGACATCTACATGACTGGAAACATGTCTTGCCTATTTTTGGAAAGTTATTGATTGCAAAACAACCTACACTTCATCTATAAATTGAGCATAGATCTAAGTGCTTGAGAAGGAAGAATTTGAGTAGAGAAATGTTGGAGAATTTTCAATTGAGAGTTTGATTTGTGAAGATACTACTGAAGAGATTTATACTATGAGGAGGCTTTGGATTTTTGCTGGAAGGGTCACTTCAAATCAATCATTTGGTTGTAACCTCTCCTTCTATCATCAATAAATAATACTGCTTATTTTTCCCTATATGCATCTATATTGACTTTGATTTTCCATATTGCAAGATCTTAGTTGATGTATATGGTTTATGCTTTACTGATTTAGCTAACTAAATTGAATATATATCTATATTATTACTTCTTCTATTGTTTCATTTTTCTTTGTTGCAGGAAGCATTCAACTCATAAACCGCTTGAATTTGAAGCTACAATGGAAGCGACAGAAGGAGCCATTTGGAAGCGACTGAACAAGTAAGCCTCCAATCCTCTCTGTGTATCTGTTCTGAGTTAGGAAAAACAGTTGTATAGTCTTTCACTTGTTGTTCTAGACTAGCACCTGTCTAGGGAAGCGTAATTTATCCGTAGTTTACAATTCTGGCCCAAAAAACACGGAGAGAATTCATGACTTTTGTAGTAATTTTATTTTATTTATTTTTATTTATTATTATTTTTTTATGTTAATTTTTTTTTATAGTGCAGGAACACATGGCATGTAGATACTACCTTGAAGGCTTGTGTGGGACTTTATATCTGAGTCGTGGTGGATCTACCTCTTGTAGATTAAAAAAATAAATTTTCTCATTCCATCATGGTCACAACCGTCTGTGCATTGAAAATCTATTTTTTCTCACGTAGTCTGAAAATTAAAGCTCCAAAGAACCACAAATTTCTCTCAAACGGTTGCAAAATTGAGGAAACCTTTTTTACACTTAATTCACCCCATTTTCAGAAAAACCCATGTTTCGGTTTTTTTAGATTTGCCCCCATTGATTAGAAAACGTGTTTCAAAATTGACATCTGTTAGTAATTACGCATTTCCATTTTAGTGCTCTGTGAGCCTTTTATGTAATTGTTTTTATGATCCTCCATATCACACAAAATGCAGGAGGAGAGCATACTCCAGATTTTTATTAATTAATATAGATTTTTTATTGAAAATATTCTTGTGTGGCTCTAAATGCAACACAAAATTGCAAATTTATCTTAAAAATTACAAAACATTATTTTTATTTGTTAATCCTATTCTACTAAAGAAATGGAACATTCACTTAAGTATAAGAGAATTTCCAATGTATCCATTTACGCAACAATATCATGAGTAAACTCATATGGATGTGATCATGAAGATTTCTTGTTGTAATTGGATGTTTATTGTGGTTTTTTTTTTTTTTTTTTGTGAATATGGGTTTTTGATTTGTGGATGTTTTGTTTTATTTCTAAATGCAAAACGAAAATAAACTTGAATGAAAATGCCTAAAAATAAAATAAAATAAAAATGAAATTGCACAAAAACTTAATTTGAGAATTTGCATGATGTAAAAAAAAATGGAATTGAAAAACGAAATGGAATTGTAATTTAAAAATTTGAAGTAAAACAAAAATTGGAAACAAACAAAAAAATAAAATTTTTTAGGGTTGATCCCTATGTATGCCTCCCCGGCAACGGCACTAAAATGTTGAGTAAAATAATTTGCATTAGATAACTAACATTAATTATCAATCCAGTGTCTATAAGACTTGTGAGACATAGATGCACAATCTATGCTAGGTATCAGTTTATCAAAAACTAAAAAAAAAACTAATCTAATCACACCATTCCTAATTGTTATTCCATGGATTGAAAGAATAAATCCTATTATTAAGAATTGAAATGACAATGCTAATCTAAATGGGAAGAAAATTTAAAGGAATTGAAAAGAAACTAATGCATGACTATCTACTCAATCATCCAATTTTGGAAGGATGACAAAGTCATATTCTTGATATGATTTACAAGCAATTGATTATACTTTAGTTTAAAGATTTAATCTAAGAAAGCATTTAAAATGCATGTAAAGGAAACTATATATTTTAAATACTCAATCATTCAACTTAGGAAGTATGACAAAGTCACCTTCTTGAGATGATTTACAAGCATCTAATTATACATTTAATTGGGGTTTTTAATCTAAGAAAGCAGTATAAAAACATGTAAATGAAATATCAACTACCATATATTTTAAATACTCAATCATTAAATATGGAAGAATGACAAAGTCACCTTCTTGACATTATTTAAAAGCATCTAATTATACATTTAATTGAGTATTTTAATATAAGAAAGCAGTATAAAAACATGTAAAGGAAAACTCAACTACTGTATATTTGAAATACTCAATCATTCAATATGGAAGAATGACAAAGTCACCTTCTTCACATGATTTAAAAGCATCTAATTATACATTTAATTGAGGTTTTTAATATAAGAAAGCGTCATAAAAACATGTAAAGGAAAACTCAACTACTGTATATTTTAAATACACAATCATTCAATATGGAAGAATGACAAAGTCGCCTTCTTGACATGATTTACACACCTCTAATTATACATTTAATTGATAATTTAATCTAAGAAAGAAAATAAATCTTAATCTATGAAACCAAATAAACATCAGACATTGTAGATGGCATATTCAAAAGTATGAGAGATGGTAAGGCGAGATGCTCCATATGTAAGTAAAACCAATTCAAAGTGAAAGAATACTCATGAGTAAGGTTCCACAATCTAATTCTTTATTCAAAGCTTGAGCATAACGCCAACTTTACACATGAAATGATAGGAAAAAGCTTCCCCTATTCATACAAAAATTAGGGATATCTACTCAGTAAATATAGATCCCTTAAATATCTACTAGATCCATACTTGTCTCAACTTATCCATAAATTATAGATACAAATCCTATGACACATAAAAAATTCCATGATCTTTCTCCTTGGAATATGGTCCACTTCTTCAGTTGAAATTCGAATTTTATCTTGGGAGGCCAAGTAAGACCCTTCTATAATCTCCAAAATAGGCCTACACATGTCACAAAACTCATAACACATATATAAATATATGAAACCATGTTAATTTTCTAGATTTTAATCATAAATTCACTTTAAATACATAAAATAAATAACTTTGGAAAGGATCCTAACCCATATATTTATGAAAATGGTTACTTGATATAGGGTTTTAGGCTAGATAGTTATGAAACGAGAGCTGAATGGTTATAAAATAATGGAAATATGTATGAATATGGAAGACAATTTTAAGACTCAACGTACCCCCCAAATGAAGTTGTTGCATGTCCTCATGCAACTATTGCATTGATTCATTTGACTGTGAGTTGATATTTTATGAGTTTTGAATTGTATAGATTCTTTCCAAACTTTTCTTCATGATATTTTCTTTTGGCAAAGTATAATACATTTGATTGCAACATATTTTTTTTTGTATGGTTGGTTCTTATGTGACAACCAATTTTTGAGCAATGGTTCTTGTGTAACAATGCTTTATTTTCTTTGTTGCATCAAAGTTCATGAAAACATTTAGAATCAAATACTATAATAAATCATCAATGAATTGATAATTTTCAAAGAATATAATCTTTTGGAATCATACTACAACAATAGTTGGTTGGGAAGTATATGCGATTTGGAATGAAATGAAAATGTGTGATAGTGTATGACATGTGAATATGAAATGATGTCCCTTCCCCCCAACTAGAGATATGTCAATGTGAAAAAGGGAGTGAGAAATTTTCCAAAGTTACAATTTTAGCATTTTAAGAAATTACATGACTAAAAATTAGAAAACCACATACTTTCACTTACCTTAAATGTGGATTAGTTTTGTATATTGAAGAGTGTGGCTGTTGATGCTGTTGGATCATGAAGTATGTAAAAAAAGGAATTTGATCTGCTTCTTTGTTCTCTTTGTGCTAATGAAAATATTGGGATGTTTATTGCTGTTAATGCAAATTGATTCCTATTGCAAATTTCTAAAATGATGTAGTCTTCAATCGTTACAAAATCTGATGCTACAATTCTAGTTGTTGGTACCATTTAATGACTTATAATTTTTACCCAAAAAGCTTCATTTTACCCATCATTTTCCTCATTTAACCCTCGTAAAACTCTTATAGTCCTTTGAAACTGATGAATATAGTGCCATTATTATTATTTTTACATTAAAATTAATTTTGGGAATTTTTGTGTTAAAACTAGAATTTTTCAAGAAATTACAGGTTCTTGTAACTTCCTGTAATGGCTTTATGTTCTGACACATTGCATGACAGGTGGATCAAACTGAAGACTGAGGGCTTAATCATGAATGTACAATGATGGTGAAAAATCTATTCACCTTCAGATTCGAAGTCCATAGGTGGTCGGTCAATGCTAGTCAAACCCAACCATTTCAGCAAAAAATCTTGAATAATTAATGAACAACCTTGATATTTTTCTTGTAAATAGGGATCTAAAATAATTCAACTCCTTTGGGGAGTCAGTTAGGATTTTGAGGAATTTGAATAGCCTCCTTTTGTTATGTAATTCAATGATAAATACTTAGAAGAAAAATATTGAAGGCTGGAGAGAGACACGCATAGAGACACACATAAGACATGAGATTTACGTGCCAAGCTTAAAAACTATGATTTATGTAATTGATTTTCAGACCTTCATACAGACAGCGATTCAGTTCTTCATGGTGTTTTAGTCTATTTTTTTCTTCATTTGAGTTACTCCAAGTGTGCTTGCAATGTGTGGAAGGCCCCCATACAGTGCTGGTACACTTTCTTTATGTTTTTCATTTACATATATTCAGATCTGATAGTGCATTTTTATTTAATTCTTATGTTGTAAGTTCCTAAATCTTAATTAGAAGTTGTGTTTCCTGTTTCATTATTATTTCTGTTTGATGTTCCTGGTTATAATTGCAAAATTCAATTAATAGTTTAATGAATGAACCTTGTAAGAGGATTTAACTATTGATTGACTTCAAGATTATTACCTTGATTTATGTTTTCTTTCAATGATTATGATTTAAGTGTGATGATTTCGAAGAGATTCCATGAGTAGAGTTCTTATAAAAGGACTAGAATTTCAGACAAATTATAAGAACTCTGTTTTTAGGAGATTAGATCTATTTTAATTGAAGAGGTGTTTAAGTGTGTAAGGAGACAAAGAATAATCTCTTGTAAAAGAGTATTGGATCCTACTGCAACAAACCGTCATTTAGGAAATCAAATCTTTCTAGGTCTATAGATTTTAGACAAGTACCTCTAAGTGTACCTACTCGGATTGATAAGAAATTAAGCCTAATCTACATCAGTAGATTGGACCAAACATTTTGGTATCGTTGCCGGGGAGGTGCAACTAGACTTATTTTCAATTCTTCATTTTAAGCCATGATTCCTTATGTCTAGACCTAGGGATGAAAAAGGCAGATTTATAAAAACCCCCCATCCAAAAACTAATCCACCATTGGGAGCAAAAACTTTAGAGAAGGTTGAGTTACAACACCAGCTGGAAAGTTTACCATAGAAGAACTTGAGGAAAAATAAAAATCAGGCCAGAGACTTACTCTTATTGAAAGACAAATCCTATTAGCTTATGAAGCAAATAGGAAACATCTACCTGAATCTTCTATAGTAAAACAGAGTACTAAAAGAACTCAAAAAAATCTTTTTGACCCTGAAAAGTCTCAAGAGGAAGAGAAATTCGAAGAACAACCTCTATTTGAACAAATTCACACTGAGGAAGAGGAATCAAAAGAACAACCTATCAAAATGACTAAGGAAGGAGGAGCATCAACAAGAGGACCTACTCCGAAACAACTTAGAGAATATGATAGACAAAAAGAAGAAAGGAGAAGACAAAGAGAACTTGAACAGAGACAAAGAGAACTTGAACAAAAATAAAGAAATGATCAAAATCAAAACCCAAGGGAGGAAGAAGAGTCAACATTTAAATTTCCTATTCAAGAAGAAAACAATGATGAAGAATTTAAAATGAAAAATATACCCCCATCTGTATTACCAAATTTTTATGGCATGGCATCTAAAGACCCTGATTCATTTTTATTTGAATTTGATATAGTATGTTGAACCTATGGGTATACAAATGATGCACACAGACTTAGAATCTTTCCTGCCACATTAAAAGCATCAACGCTTAGGTGGTTTATGGGATTAGGTGAACATGCAATGACTGATTGGAATGGTATGAGGCAAATTTTCTTAAAAAAATATCAACCTTACTGTTGATAAAAGGATTCCAAAGATTATATTTTTAGAATGAATCAAAAAGAAGATGAAACCTTAGAAGAATATTTGGAAAGGTTTGTATATAATCTGCAAAAATCAAAGCATAGAACCATGTCTAATGATCTTATTCGAACAATATTCTTAAAATGCATCCAGGAAGAATATTTAGATGACCTTAACCTAATGGGTAAAGGTGATATTTCTACTCTTCCCTTTGATGACATTGTAGATTTGTGTGAAAAGTAATGTAGAAGCAAAGCAAGGAATGGAAAAAGAACTATGACATCTAAAGCCACTAAATCTGCTACAACAAGTGTTACAAGGGCTGAAATAGGCAACCTATTTGAAGAATTTAAAACAAACCTATTAAGCTACTTGGGAAATCAAATAGACACATTAAAAAAAAAAAAAAGATAAGAATAAGAAGACCAATTGATGGCAGTGTTCTGTCCAAAATGCAGAAAAAAACATGCTTTGAAGGAGTGTCCTTTAGAAAATATTCAGGTTTGTGCCTTTTGTACAGAAAATCATGATTTTTTTAATTGTTCTAAGATGAAGGTTTTGCATAATTCCAATTTGGAAGCTAATGCAGAAATGGAGAACTTGTATCTCATGGGAGCTAGAAGACCATGGCAAATGAGACCTCCAGGTATGTTTCAAACTCCAAATTTACAATTTCCTACACAATATCAAATGCCTATTCAAAATTATTGGAACATTCCTATGCCTTGGAAAAATTGGTCTAATCAGCAACAACAAGCTTATCCACAATAACAATGGAGAGGATATCAACAATATCCTCAGCCATACCAACAATATCCTCAACCATACCAATAGTATCCTCAAACATATCAGAAATATCCTCAACAATACCCTCAACAGCAAGTTTTCCATCAACCACAAAATCCTCAACAAACACTACCTGCTCCTCCACCAATAAATCCACCACAACTACAATTACCCTCTAACCAGCCTCCTAGACCTACTCAAAAACTTGCTCAACCTGTAGCCAACCCAAATAATAGAGTAGGCAAACCAACAAATAGTGTAGATGATGGAACATCTTACCCCATTCTACCTCTGCAAAAAATTTAGCTTAGTTCTGGTAGAACTCTTCAAACAGAACCTCCAGCAGCTACAAAGCAAAAAGAAAACAAGCATGATGAACTTCTAAGCAAACAAGATGATGAAATACAAAACAAACAAATGCAAACAATGAATCCACCTCCTTTTCCTGAGAGATTGATCCAAGCAAAACTACCAATGCCTTTGCCTCAATTTGATGTCCTAGATCAATTAAGGAATTTTTATGTGAAAATTCCATTACTACAGGCAATAAAAGACATTCCAATATACACCAAAGCCATTAAAGAGTTATGTCTCAAAAAGCCTGCAAAGAAAATATTTGATTCACAAACCATTCATGTCATTGGAAACTTAGTTGGCCTTATGTAAAATGTTATTTCAATGGAGAAGTATGTTGACCCTGGTATCCCTAGAGTTACTACAATCATTAAAAACATTTCCATTCCAAATACCTTGATTGATCCTGGAGCTGCCATCAATGTGATGACACTGGAAACATTGAAAACACTACAACTCATAGACTTACAATTAACATCAGTTGTCCTAGAATTAGTTGATAGATCCAAAGTCATTCCTGAAGGGATATTGGAAGATATAATTGTCTTAGTAGACTATTGGGAGTATCCAGTAGACTTCCTTGTACTCCAGCCAAAGTCCAATTTAGGGGGACATCCTATCATACTTGGCAGGCCATGGTTGGCAACTGCTGATGCATTTATTGGGTGTAGATCAGGCAATATGATCATTTCCAGAGGGACAGAAAGAAAACAACTTACCTTATATCCATCAACACAATCTCCGGCAATAGCTCATAACCTATGGCTTGATGACAAATATAATGACAAAGAGGAAGTTTACTCTGTTTTGAGCATTAACAAAATCTATGATTTTCAGGAGGATAACAATGAAGATTTGGTAGATTTGTTTATTTCTCAACCTGACATTTCAGAGGAATTAAGAAATGAACAATATAATGCTGCAGATCAACTACTAGCACAATTCTTTCAAGAAACTTGTACCATCCAGTCTCTACAAACATTGTTTGAATACATTTTTCCTATTCAATCTATTACAAACACACAAAGCAAAACCATAGAGATTAGTCTAGGAAAAACATTGAACATTGGAACACTTCTAGACTCATCTCAGGAACAAAATTTGATTGAATTATTGACAAAATACCAAAAGGAATTTGCTTGGGACAACACTGATATATAGGGAATCCACCCAGAAACTTGCACTCACCACATTTACACAGACACTAATATAAGACCAGTGAGGCAGCCATAGAGAAGGATGAACCCTATGCTTCAAGACATTGTAAGAGACGAATTGAAAAAGTTACTGAAAGTCAATTTAATTTATCACATCTCTAACAGCCAGTGGGTATCTCCATTAGTGATAGTGCCCAAGAAAAATGGAAAATGGAGAATCTTTGTTGACTACAGACAACTCAATAAAGCCACCCTTAAAGATTATTTTCCATTGCCAGTTATTGACCAAGTTTTTGAAACATTAGATGGGAAATCATCATTTTCTTTTCTTGATGGTTTCATTCATTATAACAAGATCATAATAGCCTTAGAGGACCAGGAAAAAAAAACTTTTACTTGTCCCTGGGGCACATATGCCTACAATGTTTTACCATTTGGACTTTGTAATGCTCCAGCTACATTTCAGAGAGCCATATTAGCTATTTTTGTTGATCCAGTTCATGAATGTGTTGAAGTATATATGGATGACTTTTCAGTATATGGTAACTCTTTTGATCATTCATTACAAAACCTTGAGAAAGTTCTGAAAAAACGTATCGAAGCTAATTTATCCCTAAGTAATGAAAAGTGTTATATGATGTTGAATGAATGGGTAGTATTGGGTCATTATGTTTCTTCAGAAGGAATCAAAGTAGATGAATCAAAAATTCAAATTATTGTTAATCTACCAGTACCAAAAACTCAAAAATATGTGAGAAGCTTTCTTGGCTATGCAAGTTATTACATGAGATTTATTGAACATTTTAGTAAGATAGCTTTGCTTTTGTTTAAGCTTCTTGCAAAATATGTATCTTTTCACTGGAATGATAATTGTCAAAAATCTTTTGAAACACTTAAAGAAAGATTATCCACAACTCCAGTTCTAAAAGGACCTAATTGGACTCTACCTTTCCACATCTTCATTGATGCTTCTGATACAGTAGTAGGTGCTTCATTAGGACAAAAAGAAGAATCTTTAAATTATTCGATTTATTTCATCAGTAAGAATATGACACCTGCAGAACTTAACTACACAGTAACCGAGAAGGAAATGCTTGCAATCATACATGCTGTGAAGAAATTCTGTCATTATATAATTGGTTATGAAGTTTTTATTCATATTGACCACTCTACCATTAAGTACTTAATGAACAAACCTATAAATAATGGTAGAGTCACTAGATGGTTACTACTATTATAGAAATTTAATGTTACAGTGTTGGATAGACCAGGTAAAGAGAACTAGGTGGCAGAATTCTTGTCTAGACTCAACAATCCAGGTGAAGTTGTTCCAGTTGAAGATTCTTTTCCTGATGAACATTTATTTTCAATTTCAATATTGAATCCATGGTATGTTGACTTAGCCAATTATATCTCAACAGGAAAGATACCTCCATCCTTCACATCAAAGGAGAAGAAAAGACTAGTCAAGAAAAGTGCCAGATACTCATGGGTTAATGGAGATTTGTTTTATACTGGTTACGATATGATTATTAGGAGATGCATAAGAGATGATGAAATAATTGATATATTAAAATCTTTCCATAATGAACCTTGTGGTGGCCATTTTGCAGCTAAAAGAATAGCATTCAAAATCCTCAGTCTTGGCTATTATTGGCCATCAATTTTAAAGGATTCAAAGAAATATGTAAGAAGTTGTGACAGTTTCCAACGCATGGGCAGACCCACTGCCTCAGATTAGATGCCACTTCAACCTCAAGTACATCTAGAGCCATTTGAAAAATGGGCTCTATATTTTGTTGGACCCATTAATCCACTTTGTAAGGCTAAAAATTACATCTTGGTATGTACTAACTATGTAACCAAATGAGCTGAAGCAAAGGCACTTGTTAGAGCAACTGAGCAAACAGTGGTCAATTTCCTTTTTGAAGAAATATTTGTCAGATATGGAATGCCTAGAGAAATAGTAAGAGACCAAGGTACCCAATTTACTTCAAGATTGGTTCAGAACATCACTAAAAAGTACAAAATCAAGCACAGGAGGAGTACACCCTACCATCCATAGGAAAATGGCCAAGTGGAATCTACAAATAAAACTCTGGAGGGAATCATCACCAAAACAATGGCAGTGAATAGAAAGAACTGGGAGGATAAGCTCAAGGATGCTCTTTGGGCTTATAGAATCACATGGAAAGATACAACAGGATTTACACCTTATCAAATGGTGTATGGTAAAGAGGTAATGCTTCCTATTGAATTTCAAATACACACTTACAAGATGGATGCAGATTTAGACATTGATCTTATTGAGGCTAAAAAAGAAAGGATCATGCAATTGAATCAATTGGATGAAATGAGACAACAGGCATTAGAAAGAACAATATTGATGCAAAAACGAAGGAAGCAATGGCATGACAAACATATCAAGAAGAAAGAGTTTCAAGAAGGTGACTGGGCCCTGCTATTTGATTCAAAATTTAAAGATCATAAAGCTAAGTTTACAACACACTGGATGGGCCCTTATGAAATTGTTTAAGTTTTTTAAAATGGATCAGTCAAACTTACTACAATTGACCAAGAAGGAATAACATTTATAGTCAATGGACATAGGCTGAAGATTTATCACAAGCCTATAAGCAAAGAAGACTTCATTCAGACAGCGACAGAGCAGAATGAGGTTAAGATAGTACAACAATCAGCTGTGATATCTTTACCATAGTTATTTCAATTTTTTTCAAATTTTTCCTAAATTTATTTATTTATTTTTAAAATTAAAAAATTAAAAAAATGATTAAAAATAAAAATAAAAAATAAAGGTTTAGATGTGAAAACCAGACTCTAGCACAATCTAAACTAGAATTCTTACAAGAAAACCAAGAAATTGGCCGGTAAGAATTCATTTCTTTTAATTTTTGTCAATCTCACTTGTTTTTTTTCCAATTCTCAATAATGACTTGAGGACAAGTCAATGAATCAGTGGGGGAGAAGTAACAGTGAATTTTTCATATTCATCTCCTCATTTCCATAATTTCAATAAGTAAATGATTTTTTTTTCTTTAATTGTCAAAATAAAGAAGGAGCTGTTATGTTCTAATTCATATTAGCAGAGGGACCTGTTCAAAGCAAGATCATATCAGTTCCAAGGTTGCTTGGAAAAATCAAATAAGGATGTATCAAGATGTTTTACAACACCAAGAAAGATAAAGGCTGCATCAACATGACCTTTCAAATTTCAATAATTATCAGAGGGACCTGTTGCATGTTCATTTTTAGAAAGGGACCTATTTAGAAGAAGAAAATCAGATCACCTGCATAAATCAAATCAGTACTATATCAGCCAACTAGTAAAATGGAGATTAAAAAGGAACTAGTAAAGGACTGTAAGATTTTTGTTTTAATACTTAAATTTCTATGATAATTTTAGTGTTAAATAATTAATTTATGGTTACTTATTGGTATCAGTTTCATAACCTATACTCTTAATCAACCATCTTAACCACTACTCCTAAGCATATTAACCTATGCCACTACCCTTAAAAATCATAAGCTATTCTATATGCTTAATGGTTTTATATGACTATTCCATTGCTATCCATACCTTTATACCCATCACCACTACTTTTGCAAATTTATTAGCCTATCTCTATATCAGTTTCATAACCCTTAACCTATCTCTATGCACTGGCAGCTAGTAAAAACGGTTTCCTCGGCCTTATTAGACATATACACTTCCTTTATAACATTCATATCATCCATAACCATGATTTCACTCCTCTGCAACGACGATTTCCATCCTCTGCAACCACATCTATTTACCCTGCAATCAATACTATGATCTCTGCCAACACAACCTATCCTTTGTTCTATCAACTTCATTTCATCATAGCAGGCTCAAATATTAAGATTCCTCCATTCACCAAAGTTCAGGTCACACAGTGATTTTGAATCTAGCTCCCCCGGTGGTTATGAATACAGCGATGGGCGTTATGGTGATAATGATGGTTAACAGAACCAGGATGAGAAAAAGGTGGGGAATGGTAAGCCTATTTTAGTTCAAGATACGAAGCCAGAATGATATTCGATGTGATCCCACATAGACAAAGGTTGTTGGAACGGTTTCTGGCCAGCCGTCCAACAGGTGTTGCAAAGAACAACAAAATTGAAGTGAAACTGTGGGTCAACGGTGAGAATGAACAGTGAAGGAGGTTTTGGAAACCACCGATGCTTTTCGCGTGGCATAAGGATGGTAAGCGGTAATTTCCTAAATGAACGCGATAGTGGTTTTAGGCTAACATGTGGTTCCTCAATACCACCTATTTCGCGTGAGTTCGAAACAATAAATTTTGTGAATCCTTGTTATGCGACCGCCATTGGATTAGAATGGGTTTGCGACCACCGTTGGATTAAGGGAGGCATGTAAATCATTGAAAAAGGTATGTTAATAAAGTTGCGGGACCGGATATGATATTATGTGGGGCCGGACATTATATTATATTGGTGCTTTGGATTTTTAATCATAAAATTGAATGGTTAGAAATGGATAAGTTTATATATGTACATTAACCATGATCAAGCGGATATAAGGTTTTAATAAAGCAAGACAGGACGAAAATAATCAAGCGGATATTTCATATGAGGTTTTAACCATAGTTATAAAGTATGAAAATATCCGTATGATCAATGGGTTTTTAAAATTTAAGCTCTGTGGTTTAAAAATAGAAGTTGCCAAGAATATAGAGCTGTGTTTTCATTGCCAAGATACGCTGCAATCTAAGGGAGAAAATATAGAATCAAAGCTTATCCAAACGAAGAGGTCAGCCAAGAAATTCAGGAGAAATGCAACAAAAGAGGTAACTATCATAAACCCTGGGTAAATTTTTTAAGCAAACAGGGTAATTAGAACAAGAGAATTTTAATGGAAAATAGGGCAGAACCGGAGAAATTTGACAGTTCAAAATGAAATGAAGACTGTGTTAAAATTTTGAGAGACAGACAGTGGCTAATATTTTTAGAAAAAATTAATGGGTCTAATGAAGAAGACACAAAGCAATTTGCTTCTTCGTTCAATGGAGAAAGAGCTACAGTAGGGAGTCTTTCATTCAAGGTTTCAGAGGAAACTATAGCTCAAACGATAGGTATCAGTCCAGAGGGTGAGAAATAATTTAAAACCAAGAAATTCAAGGAGAAATCATGGACACAATTCATATCTAGATCCAGAGTGTCCTTAGTAAATTAGAAAATTGGAGTTTCTAGAAGTTGGCTTGTTTATCCCTGGGATGAAATGGTCTATATCTTTCAGCAATTTATCACATGTGAGGGCAGATATATCATAGTGTATTTGTATCATATCAAAATGTTGTTGCATTGAAAAGGGGAATGTACCATCAATCTTCCATATTTCTTTCTACAGAGCCTAACTAAAATGTCTAAAACTATAAAGAAGCAGAAAAGTAATATGGATAGAAGTTTATATCATTTTGGATTGATAAAAATGTTGATTGAGTTTGAATTGCAGAAGACAAGGATGACATGGAATGAATTTTTAATCTCTAATGAAATCAGAACTAATGAAGAAGAACAAGAAAAACAAGAGGTTACAAAATTGATGGCTGATTTAATTGAAATAGATGATGAAACTTTCGAATTCAGACCAAACACTTTTGCCCAACCTAGTAGCAGTATAAGAATAAGAAAAATGAGAAAGGAAGAAGCTAAGAGAGCTGAAAAAAGATAAATTTTTTACCACTTATACAAGGAAATATAGGAGGATAAAAGGTAAGACAATGCAAGATAATGATAACCTACAACGAGCTCAGGATGCAAATACACAAGAACTAGAAATTGAAAGCAGTAAGGAAGAACCAAAAGAGCAAACACCCTCAAACAAAAAGCAGAAGCAACTAGAAAGGAAAATTCAAGATTTGCAACAAAATATTTTGGAATAAAAAATGTTGGAAAGAGTTTTAAAAAGAGAGAATGAAGCATTAAGAACACAAAGCAAGAAAATTCAAGATGAAAATGAAAATTTGAAGAGAAAAATTAAAAAAACTCAAAGCCAACAAGACTGAAATTTGTAGATGGGCTAGTAAATGGTATAGACAGAAGAGAGCTCTCAATTCCAAATACAAAAACATGAAGATTGAATATCAAGCTTAGAAGAATGTGAATGTTTTATTGTAGGCAGCAGAAAAAGAAAACAAAGGAGTCTGGCAGGTTAGCATGAGGACATGCAAAGTCTTGTGTTTGGGGGAGATGTTGCTAACATTTCATGACTTATCTTTTTACCCAAAAAGCTTCATTTTACCCATCATTTTCCTCATTTAACCCTCATAAAACTCTTATAGCCCTTTGAAACTGATGAATATAGTGCCATTATTATTATTTTTACATTAAAATTAATTTTGGGAATTTTTGTGTTAAAACTAGAATTTTTCAAGAAATTACAGGTTCTTGTAACTTCCTGTAATGGCTTTATGTTCTGACACATTGCATGACAGGTGGATCAAATCGAAGACTGAGGGCTTAATCCTGAATGTACAGGGATGGTGAAAAATCTATTCACCTTCAGATTTGAAGTACATAGGTGGCCGGTCAACGGTAGTAAAACCCAGCCATTTCAGCAGAAAATCCTGAATAATTAATTAAAAACCTTGATATTTTGCTTGTAAATAAGGATCTAAACTAATTCGACTCCTTTGGGGAGTCAGTTATGATTTTGAGGAATGTGAATAGCCTCCTTTTGTTATGTAATTCAATGATAAATACTTAGAAGAAAAATATTGAAGGCTAGAGAGAGACACGCACAGAGACACACATAAGACATGAGATTTACGTGCCAAGCTTAAAAACTGTGATTTATGTAATTGATTTTTAGACCTTAATACAAACAGATATTCAGTTCTTCATGGTGTTTTAGTCTATATTTTTCTTCATTTGAGTTACTCCAAGTGTGCTTGCAACGTGTGGAGGGCCCCCATATAGTGATGGTACACTTTCTTTATGTTTTTCATTTACATATATTCAAACATGATAGTGCATTTTTATTTAATTCTTATGTTGTAAGTTCATAAATCTTAATTAGAAGTTGTGTTTCATGTTTAACTTATTATTTATGTTTGATGTTCATGGTTATAATTTCAAAATCAATTAATAGTTTAATGAATGAACCTTGTAAGAGGATTTAACTATTGATTGACTTCAAGATTATTACCTTGATTTCTATTTTCTTTGAATGATTATGATTTAAGTGTGATGATTTGGAAGAGATTATGTGAGTAGAGTTCTTGTAAAAGGACTAGAATTTCAAACAAATTATAAGAACTCTGTTTTTATGAGATTAGATCTGTTTTAACTGAAGAGGTGTTTAAGTGTGTAAGGAGACAAAGAATAATATCTTGCAAAAGAGTATTGGATCCTACTGCAACAAACCGTCATTTAGGAAATCAAATATTTCTAGGTCTATATATTTTAGACAAGTACCTCTAAGTGTACCTACTCGGATTGATAAAAAATTAAGCCTAATCTACATCAGTAGATTGGACCAAAAACTAGTCATGCGAATAAATATGTTGATATCGAGCATGAAGAGAAGTCATTGGATTACCAACCATTGATGAATGTCATTAACCAATGCGAGACAAACTCAACATTAATGTCAATGAGTGCTAAAGTACCTAAGTACATCTTGTGAAGTGAAAATAGATGAGCTGATGTCGAGCCACTTGCCAGATCTAACAATCAAGGGACATTGATGTATTCCCATGGTTGTCAGCGAGATAACTTTTCATTAATGCATATAAGTCTCAAGGTACTAATAAGGACTCTAGTATTGAACCTAGATAATGTGTTGATGTCGACAGGCCAAGACTTGATAGAAGGGAGGCCTCAAAGAATCCTACATCATCTAACGCAAGCATGAAAGAATAATTTTTGAACGATTATGGATGAGAAATTTTGCAATGGATCAAGGTTTATTTGACAAAATGAAAATAGAAATGGAATTAATCAGCTTTGTAAAGGAGCTGAATGGTTTTATTGCTGGATTATAGATTAATGAAAGTAGGGCAGGAAAATATAGTGACTTTGAAAAACCTGAGCAGTGAAGAAAAATGAGATGAGGATTTTATTGAATGACTAAGTAGAAATGCAATAGTGAATGTAAAGGGAAATGATGTGAATGTTTTATTGACTAAAGAAGCATGGATGCAATGGAGACATTGGCATCTGAAAAAATTGCAAGTGATGGATCTGATCTACATTAGCGTGTGTGTATGCATTGATGTTTCTTCTTTGTTGCTGATCATCTTCTTTGTAAAATAAATGTGGACTCTGAGAGACACTATTTGCTTGTAGTCATATTTCCTTCCTCTTGGAACTTGCAAAATAAAACTAGTACTTCTTTTGCAATGGAATGTAAGGCTATCAAAAGAGAAAAGTGATCAATCTCTCTGGTTATGACATATACACGAAAAACTAAGAATTGGTACTAATAAAAGAAATTCATGAAGGAAAACCAAAAGAATTTATACTTATTTCAAAACTAGTGTCTCAAATTACGTGTTGTGTCTTTTCAACAATTTCTTCATTCTTTACTGTTTCAAACTCTGATGATAGATTTCTCATTTTGTAGATCTTGTTTTTTTTAAATAAACCATCATAAAAAAAATTTCTCTATGTACTTCAATCATGAATTTCAAATTTTTTTATTTATTATTTATTTCTTTTTCTTTTTTATGGTTTGTGTAAAAATTTTAGGTGAATTAACAAATTACCATCTCTCCAAGATTTGCACTCATGACCTCTATTATGAAATTTGAATGATTTACCAATAGATCACAAGAAATATATATGAATTTAATGGAATTTTTTTCATTTTAATTATTAAAAAGAACTTGACAAGTGGTCAAATTAAATCAAAGATTTTTAGGAAAATGAGATTCCAAAATATTTGCCAAATTATTTTTCATATCTTTTGAACTCATCATTTTTTCCCTCTAAATCCAAAATTTTAGCAAAATGAGATTCCAAAATATTTTCCAAATCATTTCTCATATCTTTTAAATTCATCCTTTTTGCTCAAATAGTGGATCTCATAACCAATTTTTATACTATAAAAGTTATTAAATTGTTCATGATTTCTTTACTATTTTTGTAGCAGGTTGCAAGCATAAAGAGAATTCAGAACTGGGCTATGGTGGGTCTACCTACTATAGATAAAAAAATTCAAATTTTCTCCTTCCATCATGGCCACAACTGTCTGTGCATTGAAAATCTAGTTTTTCTCACGCAGTATAAAAATTAACGCTCTAAAGAACCACAAATTTCTCCCAAATAGTTGTGAAATTGAGGAAACCATATACCCTGTTCTGAGAAAAACCCATGTTTCGATTTTTTCATATTCGACCTCAGTTGATCAAAACATGCATTTCAAAATTGACTTTTTTTAGTAATTACACACTTCCATTTTAATGCTCTCTAAGCTTGTTTTATTTTATGTAATTCTTTTTATGATCCTCCAAATCACACAAAATGTAGGAGGAGAGAATACTCCAGATTTTTAATAATTAATATATATTTTTTATTGAAAATATTCTTGTGTGGCTCTAAATGCAACACAAAATTTGCAAATTTATCCTAAAAATTACAAAAAATTATTTTTATTTGTTAAACCTATTCTAGTAAAGAAATGGAACATTCACTTAAGCATAAGAGAATTTCCAATACATCCATTTACGCAAAAATATCATGAGTAAACTCATATGGATATGATCATGAATATTTGTTGTTGTAATTGGATTTTTATTATGTTTTTATTTTTTATTTTTTTGTGAATAGTGGTTTTTCATGTGTGGATGTTTTGTTTTATTTCTAAATGAAAATTCAAACAAACTTGAATGAAAATGCCTAAAAACAAAATAAAATAAAAATGAAATTGTAGAAAAACTTAATTTTAGAATTTGCATGATGTAAAAAAAAATGGAATTGAAAAACGAAATGGAATTCCGATTTAAAAATTTGAAGTAAAACCAAAATTGGAAACAAAAAAATAATAATAAATTCTAGGGTTGATCCCTATGTACGCCTCCCCAGCAACGACGCCAAAATGTTGAGTAAAATAATTTGCATTATATTACTAACATAAATTATCAATCCGGTATCCGTAGGACTTGTAAGACATACGTGCACAATATATGCTAGGGATCAATTTATTAAAAACTAAAAAAAACTAATCTAATCACACCATTTCTAATTGTTATTCCATGGATTGAAAGCATAAATCCTATGATTAAGGATTAAAATGATAATGATAAAATAAATGGGAAGTGAATTTAAAGGAATTGAAAAACAATTAATGCATGACCAACTACTCAATCATCCAATTTTGGAAAGATGACAAAGTCATTTTCTTGACATGATTTATAAGAATTTGATTATACTTTAGTTTACAGATTTAATCTAAGAAAGCATTTAGAAAGAAAGTAAAGGAAACTCAACTACTGTATATTTTAAATACTCAATCATCCAATTTAGGAAGTATGACAAAGTCACCTTTTTGACATGATTTACAAGCATCTAATTATACATTTAATTGAGGTTTTTAATCTAAGAAAGCAGTATAAAAAAATGTAAAGGAAAACTGAGCTACTATATATTTTAAATAATCAATCATTCAATATAGAAGAATGACAAAGTCACCTTCTTGACATGATTTGCAAGAATCTAATTATACATTTAATTGAGGTTTTTAATCTAAGAAAGCAGTATAAAAACATGTAAATGAAAACTCAAATACTGTATATTTTAATTACTCAATCATTCAATATGGAAGAATGACAAAGTCACCTTCTTGACATGATTTACAAGCATTTAATTATGCATTTAATTGAGGTTTTTAATCTAAGAAAGCAGTATAGAAGCATGTAAAGGAAAAATGAACTACTGTAAATACTCAATTATTCAAGATGGAAGAATGACAAGGTCACCTTCTTCACATGATTTACAAGCATCTAATTATACATTTAATTGATAATTTAATCTAAGAAAACAAATAAAACTTAATCTATGAAAGAAAATAAATCTCACACATTGTAGATAGCCGATCCAAAAGTATGAGAGATGGTAAGGCGAGATGCTACATATGTAAGCAAAACCAAGTCAAAATGAAAGAACACTCATGAGTAAGGTGCCACAATCTAATTATTTATTCAAAGCTTGAGCATAACTCCAACTTCACACATGACATGATAGGAGAAAGCTTACCCTATTTATACAAAAATTAGGGATATCTACTCAATAAATGTAGATCCCTTAAATATCTACTAGATCCATACTTGTCTCAACTTATCCTTGAATTCTAGATACAAATCCTATGACACATCAAGATCTCCATGATATTTCTCCTTGGAATATGGTCCACTTCTTGAGTTGAAATTCAAATTTGATCTTGGGAGGGAAAGTAAGACCCTTCTAGGATCTCCAAAATAGGCCTACACATGTCACAAAAATCATAACACATATAGATATATGAAACCATGTTAATTTTCTAGTTTAATCTTAAATTCACTTTAAATACATAAAATAAATAACTATGGAAAACAAGGATCCTAACGCAGATATTTATGAAAATGGTTACTTGATGTAGGGTTTTAGGCTAGATAGTTATGAAATGAGAACTGAGTGGTTATTAAATAATGGAAATATGTATGAATATGGAAGACAATTTTGAGACTCAACATACCCCCCAACTGAAGTTGTTGCATGTCCTCTTGCAACTATTGCATTGATTCATTTGTCCATAAGTTGATATTTTATGATTTTTCACTTGTATAGATTCTTTCCAAACTTTGCTTCATGATATTTTCTTTTGGAAAAGTATAATACATTTGATTGCAACATTTTTTTTTGTATGGTTGGTTCTTATGTGACAACCAATTTTTGAGCAATGGTTCTTGTGTAACAATGCTTTATTTTCTTTGCTGCATCAAAGTTCATGAAAACATTTAGAATCAAATACTATAATAACTCTTCAATGAATTGATAATTTGCAAAGCATATAGTCTTTTAGAATCATACTGCAACAATAGTTGGTTGGGAAGTATGTGCGAGTTGGAATGAAATGAAAATGTTTGATAGTGTATAACCTGTGAATATGAAATGATGTCCCTTCCCCCCAACTAAAGATATTCCAATGTGAAAAAGGGAGTGAATTTTTTTTTCAAAGTTACAATTTTAGCGTTTTAAGTAATTAATGAAAAAAAAATAGAAAACCACATACCTTCACTTACCTTAAATGTGGATGAGTTGTGTATACTGAAGAGTGTGGTTGTTGATGATGTTGAATCATGAAGTATGTAAACAACGGAATTTGATTTGCTTCATTGTTCTCTTTGTGCTGATGACAAGAATGGGATCTTTATTGCTAGTGATACAAATTGATTCCTGCTGCAAACTGCTGAAATGATGTAGTCTTCAATCGTTACAAAAATTGATGGTACAATTCTAGTCATGCGAATAAATGTGTTGATGTCGAGCATGAATATAAGTCATTGGATTACTGACCATTGATGAATTTCATTAACCAATGCGAGGAAAACTCACCATTAATGTCAATGAGTGCTAAGGTAACTAAGTACAGTTTTTGAAGTGCGGATAGATGAGTTGATGTCGAGCCACTTACAAGATCTGATGATCAAGGGAAATTGATGTATTCCCATGATTTTTAGTGAGAGAACTTGGCATTAATGCATACAAGCCTCAAGGTACTAATCTGGACTCTATTCTTGGACCTATATAATGTGTTGATGTCGATAGGCCAAGACTTGTTAGAAGGGAGGCCTTAAGAAATCCTCCATCATCTAACGCGAGCATGAAAGAATAATTTTTGAAGGACTATGGATGAAATGTTTTGCAGTGGATCAAGGTTTATTTGACAAAATGAAAATGGAAATGGAATGAGTCAGCTTTTTAGAGGAGCTGAATGGTTTTACTGCTGGGTTATAGGTGAGTGAAAGTAGGGCAGGAAAATCTAATGACTATGAAAAAATGAGCAGTGAAGGAAAATGAGATGAGGATTTTATTGGATGACTAAGTAGAAATGAAATAACGAATGTAAAGGGAAATGAGATGAATGTTTTATAGACTAAGGAAGCATGGATGCAATGGAGACACTGACATCTGAAAATCTTGCAAGTGTTAGATCTGATCTGCATTATCATGTGCTTATGCATTGATGTTTCTTCTTTGTTGCTGATCATCTTCTTTGTAAAAGAAATGTGGTCTCTGAGAGACACTATTCGTTTGTAGTCATCTGTCATTCCTCTTAGAACCTGCAAAAATAAAATTATTACTTATTTTGCAATGGAATGTAAGGCTATCAAAAGAGAGAGGTGATCAATCTCTCTGATTATGACATTTACACGAAAAATTGAGAATTGGTACTAATAAAATAAGTTCACGAAGGAAAACAAAAAGAATTTATACATGTTTCGAAACTAGTGCCTCAAGTTACATGTTGTGTCTTTTTAGCAATTTATTCATTCTTTACTGTTTCAAACTCTGATGATAGTTTTTTCATTTTGTAGATATCGTGCTTTTAAATAAACCATCATAACAAATTTTTCTCTATTTACTTCAATCATGAATTTCAAAATTTTTAATTTTTTATTTATTGCTTTTTCTTTTTCTTTTTTCTCCTTTGTGTCAAAATTTTAGCTGAATTAACAAATTCTCATCTCCGTAAGATTTGAACTCATGACCTATATTATACAATTTGAATGGCTTACCAATAGATCACAAGCAATATTTATGATTTTAATGGAATTTTGTCATTTTAATTATTAAAAAAAAAAAAAAACTTGTCAAGTGGCCAAATTAAATCCAAGATTTTTAGGAAAATGAGATTCCAAAATATTTTCCAAATCATTTTTCATACCTTTTTAACTCATCATTTTTGCCCTCTAAATCCAAGATTTTTAGGAAAATGAGATTCCAAAATATTTGCCAAATCATTTCTCATATATTTTGAATTCATCCTTTTTGCCCAAATAGTGGATCTCATAACCAATTTTTATACTATAAAAGTTCTGAAATTGTTTATGATTTCTTTATTATTTTTGTTGTAGGTTGCAAGCATGGAGAGAATTCAGAACTTTTGTAGTAATTTATTTTTTTTATTTTTATTTATTATTATTATTTTTAATGTTAATTTTTTTTTTTTTTAATTGTGCAAGCATACAGAGCATGGAGATGCTACCTTGAAGGCTTGCGTGAGACTTCATAGTTGGGCCGTGGTGGATCTACCTTCTGTAGATAAAAAAAAAAAAACAATTTTCACCTTCCATCATGGCCGCAACTGTCTGTGCATTGATTTCTCACGTAGTCTGAAAATTAAGGCTTGCAAAATTGAGGAAACCATTTCCACATCACTTAATTTACCCCGTTATGAGAAAAAATCATGTTTAGGTTTTTTTAGATTCGCCTTTAGTTTATCAGAAAACTCGTTTCAAAATTGATGTTTTTAGTACTTACGCATCTCCATTTTAATGCTATGTGAGCTTGTTTTATTTTATGTAATTATTTTTCTGATCCTCAGATCACACAAAGTGCAGGAGGAGAGCATACTCTAGATTTTTATTAATTAATATATATTTTTTATTGAAAATATTCTTGTGTGGCTCTAAATGCACCACAAAATTGCAAATTTATCCTAAAAATTACAAAAATTTATTTTTATTTGTTAATCATATTCTACTAAAGAAATGGAACATTCACTTAAGTATAAGAGAATTTTCAATGCATCCATTTATACAACAATATCATGAGTAAATTCATATGGATTTGATTATGAAGATCTGTTGTTATAATTGGATTTTTATTGTGTTTTTATTTTTTATTTTTTTGTGAATGGGGTTTTTGATTTTTAGATGTTTTGTTTTATTTCTAAATGCAAATGCAAATAAACTTGAATGAAAATTCCTAAAAATAAAATAAAATAAAAATGAAATTTCATAAAAACTTAAATTGAGAATTTGCATGATGTAAAAAAAATGGAATTGAAAAACGAAACGAAATTCTAATTTAAAAATTTGAAGTAAAACAAAAATTGGAAACAAAAAAAAAAAAAATTCTAGGGCTAATCCTTATGTATACCTCCCTGGCAATGGTGCCAAAATGTTGAGTAAAATAATTTTCATTGGATTACTAACATAAATTATCAATCTGGTATCCGTAGGACTTGTGAGATATACGTGCACAATATATGCTAGGGATTAGTTTATCAAAAACTAAAAAAACTAATCTAATCACACCATTCCTAATTGTTATTCCATGGATTGAAAGCATAAATCCTATGATTAAAAATTTAAATGACAATGTTAATCCAAATGAGGAGCAAATTTAAAGGAATTGAAAAGAAATTACTGCATGACCAACTACTCAATCATCCAATTTTGGAAGGATGACAAAGTCATCTCCTTGACATGATTTACAAGCAATTGATTATACTTTAGTTTAAAGATTTAATCTAAGAAAGCATTTAAAAAGCAAGTAAAAGAAACTCAACTACAGTATATTTTAAATATTTAATCATCCAATTTAGGAAGTATGACAAATTCACCTTTTTGACATGATTTAAAAGCATATAATTATACATTTAATTCAGATTTTTAATCTAAGAAAGCATCATAAAAACATGTAAAGGAAAACTGAACTACTTTATATTTTAAATACTCAATCATTCAATATGGAAGAATGACAAAGTCACCTTCTTGACATGATTTACAAGTATCTAATTATACATTTAATTGAGGTTTTTAATCGAAGAAAGAAGTATAAAAACATTTATAGGAAAACTCAACTACTATATATTTTAATTACTCAATCATTCAATATGGAAGAATGACAAAGTCACCTTCTTGACATGATTTACAAGTATCTAGTTATACATTTAATTGAGGTTTTTAATCTAAGAAAGCAGTATAAAAACATGTAAAGGAAAACTCAACTACTATATATTTTAAATACTCAATCATTCAATATGGAAGAATGACAAAGTCACTTTCTTGACATGATTTACAAGCATCTAATTATACATTTAATTGAAAAATTAATCTAAGAAAGCAAATAAATCTTAATCTATGAAAGCAAATAAATCTCACACAATGTAGATGGCCGATCCAAAATTATGAGAGATGGTAAGGCGAGATGTTGCATATGTAAGAAAACCAAGTCAAAGTGAAAGAACACTCACGATTAAGGTGCCACAATCTAATTATTTATTCAAAGCTTGAGCATAACTCCAACTTTACACATGACATGATAGGAGAAATCTTCCCCTGTTTATACAAAAATTATGGATATCAACTCAATAAATGTAGATCCCTTAAATATCTACTAGATCCATACTTGTCTCAAGTTGTCCCTAAATTCTAGATACAAATCCTATGGCACATTAAGATCTCTATGATCTTTCTCCTTGGAATATGATCCACTTCTTGAGTTGAAATTCGAATTTTATCTTGGGAGGCGAAGTAAGACCCTTCTAGAATCTCCAAAATAGGCCAATACATGTCACAAAACTCATAACACATATGTAGATATATGAAACCATGTTAATGTTCTAGATTTTAATCATAAATTCACTTTAAATACATAAAATAAATAACTTTGGAAAACAAGGATCCTAACCCATATATTTATGAAAATGGTTACTTGATGTAGGGTTTTAGGCTAGATAGTTATGAAATGAGAGCTGAATGGTTATGAAATAATGGAAATATGTATGAATATGGAAGAAAATTTTGAGACTCAACAATAAAAATCCACATTATTCCTATTAAGATACAATCAATCCATACCCAAAAACATATTATACGAACCCAATGTAAATGAATTCAAATGTTTTTATGTATACATAACATTCAACTCAAATGCACAAGATCTTACCCAACGATGAACTCACTTCTTTGTACATGTAGCTAACTACACTAACCAAGAAACTGCATGCACTTATTTATTCAAACCACACTTATCAAGTAGGTCAGGATTAACATAAATATAATTAGATCTAGGGTCAATAAAAATAGAAAAGGTTGATCACAAATATTACCATCGATCTCAGTAATAGATGCCTGGTGATCTTCCTTCATGTTATCCTACATTGCATAGATCTGAGGAACACTTTTTCCAACATCCCCCACTATCTGTGCTTCTTGAGCACTGCATATATGTGGTCTACCACACTGATGTTGTAAACAATATCTCCTATGATGATCTTTGCCACAAGTCGAACATTGTATAGGCTTCCATCCTGCACACTTTTTTTGCTCCTGAAGCTGAAATCCCTGCCCTTTGTCAGATGCATTGAACTTCTTGTGCAGTGTTGCATTCTCCTTTTTACTTGTGTCCTGAGGCTATTTTTTCTTCTTATCCCATTTCCATTTATTCTTATCATTACCTTTCCAGACATGCTTAGTCTCAAATGTTTTCTTTGATTTCTCATAAAAATGCTTTAGCTTTCATATGGCCTCCTCCAATGATCTAGGCTCATCAAACTCAATCATGTCTTTAAATGTTATCGGCAACCCACTTATGAATCTTTAAATCTTGGGTTTCTCCTCCTTGAGGCAAGGCACATACCTCAATAACTCCAAAAACCTTCTACTATACTCTGCATCATAGATCCCATCTTTACATCATATAACTATTTTTCCATGTCATCATAGTACCTCTATGAAAGGTACGTATTCCTGATTAGTCTCTTGAATTCACTCCAATTCAACTCCTCCTCATAAATATCTCTAGCATTCTTTACATATTCTCACTAGATATTTGCTTTACCTTTAAGACTGAATGTAATTATTATGGCCTTTGTGTTCTATGATTAATCATGTAACTTGAATAACTTATTCATTCCAAGTAACCATGATTCTGCATCCTATGATTTCTTCATTTCCCCATCAAATGTAGGTGGATTTGATTTCTTGAACTCATCCAGAAAATATTCCCTATCACTCCTCTTGTAAGGGTGATGACGATGATGACCATGATACTTGTTAGAACCAGAACTAGAATAGTATTTGTGCCCATCATATTTCCTATCTTGTGTATCCAAGAACCTTCCATCCCTAATCATGGTATCTCTTTCTGACCCATTCCCATTGGGAGATCTACTGCCATAGGCCCCATTAGTCTTATCCTCATGTCCATATTTGACCCAAAGTGGTCCCTGTATCTACAATTATGACAAAATCTGAAGAATTACTGCATTGATTTATACTTGTTTCTCCCGTGTCTGCATGATTCTATTATTGTCTGCTTTGAAACTCCTTATTTATTCCTTCAAACTCATAAATTTATATGCAAGGTCTGAAGATTTCCCAACACCATGTTTATCATTTGATTGATAGGGAGAATATATGTAGTCTAGCATCTTTCTAGTCATCTTTGATATCTTCTTCCTACAAGGTATATTATGTTAGCTAAACCAAATCCTAAACAAACCATTGTATCTTAGTATAGTTTGGGGAGGATATCTCTTCTGCAAGACCAACCAGGTTAGCACAATATATATATATATATATATATATATATATATATATATATATATATATATATATATATATATATATATATATATATATATATATATATATATATATATATATATATATATTAAACATAATCAGATCAACATACAAGCATTGTTTCAGCCATTATCTAGTTATCAATGCATGACTATGCTAACCATATACCACGAATTCATGCACAACGACCATCATCCAACCAATTTATGCATAAAAACATAAGACACTGACACACATAACCAATTCATGACCTACATATACTTACAATAAATACATTCAACAATGGCACCATCAACTTTCATATGGTGACACCACTGCAATAATGACCAATGCCATGCGTACACAACATGCACATAGACCACAAGCACAAGGCCCTATATGCAACCAACATTTACATATGACAACACATTCATCCAAGGGGAATGGAAACCAGACATCACCGAAGGAGAATGGAACCATGGTCTAATACCATTATGTAACACCCTCCTCCCACATCTACCCAAGTAACCGCCCAACTGGGTAAACATTTGAAAAAGAGTTACTATGATATAGTTCAACTCTCTATGTATCAGTTGAGAAAGTGGAACCGATGGAACACAAACAACATGACCTTATACACATGCAACAGAACCCCCAAGAGCCATCCAACCCATCCAGGTGACCAAACCCTGAGACAAACTGATAATTTGTTGCGTTAAAGACTCAGTTGCTTCCTTTACATGGTAATGCATGGGACAAGGTCCCTCTAGTCGCTCCCACAACAAGGAATTCATGTGACTGGGGAATTTTCTAGGTAGTTATGCACTAGAGACTCCAGATTTTGTGCCATTTTTTCAAGGCCAAGACTCAGGTCACTTCCCAAAACTCCATGGAACCTTCATAATCGAAAAATAAGATCATAACAATGATACAGATGTAAATACTTGAACAAGGATTTGACTAGACCCCTACTAGCCATGACATACATTTCGTAAAACATGTCATGAATATGCATTCTACAAGTTTAAACAACATATCTTAGCATAGGTGTCTCATGCTTATCTGAGATTCACTCAGAATCATTGATGTCTCATCAAAATAAATGCATTACCATATTTTAATCCATATATTCATTGTACATTCATTATTTAACCAAAACATGATGAGAGCCATAAATTATCACTATCATAAAACTTAGTCATAACCAACATATAACCAATAGAAATATAAAGGATATAAAAACCATATAAAAAACATATAAACAAGTATATTTACCCATAAAATACCAGGGAGAAAGATCTCTTATTGATTATTGCATAGGCCGACCAAGTATGGGACTTCCATGAACCACGTGACCAAACACTAGGTTGAACCAAATCTTTCTTTGAGCCAGACACACTCGTTCCATATTCCAAGAATGAATGTGGGATCTCATAAAACACATCAATTAAAACCAAACCAGGGCTTCCAAAGGCCAAACTACCTCAACCCTAAACCAGTGATTCCACCTCATGGTCGAACATCACTAATCATCACTAGATTGATCTCTACCCCAAGCTGTCCAAGGCTCCATAGTGTTTGTTTCAACCAGGGATAGTTGTCGTCAACTTCCAGAGTGTTTTTCCAACCAGGGCTTCCATGACTAGTAACTCAACCCACCAAGGGCTTCCAGAGCATTTTTAAAACCAAGGCTTCTAGGACTAGTAACTCAACCCAATTTTTTACAGGGCTTCCAGAGCATTTTCCAACCAAGGCATCCAGGAACTAATAACTCAACACATAGAAAAAGGCACATGAAAACCAACCAGAAAACAAACGTAAAACCCACAACACCATGTCTATCCAGGAAATGGAAAGGCTAGGCAAAACCATTTTTAATCTAGGCAATCCTCCATGCCAATGAAAACTCATAAATAAATAACCACATGCATATACCATGCATGCTAAAACTACTGAGGAAATCATACATGTAACCCGGTACCTGTAAGAAAAAATCATTGTAGTTGATAATCATGTTGTCCTCTTATGATTTCTTGCTCTTCCTTTTCCTTCTTTATCCAAATCCAAAGTATGCCACAATCCTCCAAGAAAACTCTAAGTGACCAAGAGTATGAGAGAGAGAGAGAATAGAATGAGAGATACAAAACTGAATTGGCAAAATTTTGTGAAGTGATCCTCAGAAGAATTTGTATTAATGATGCCTCTAATTTCTTCAATTTTCCATTATTTTCCTTCATTTTCCTCCTCACATGCAACTTGTTACATTTCACCTCCCTTTTCTCCTAATTTCCATTGTTTTCATAAATAAATGTCAGTAAATTCCACGTTGCCTTTCCAAAGCCTTTGTCAATGCCTTTTCCAACTTCCATAGCCATAATAAATCAAATGAACACGCACACTAGGATGTTTTTCCCACCATTCATATTGAAATATGTATGCCATGACCAAGGTATTATTTTACCTTTATTAACTTTTACATGGATTTTTTACCAGGGTTGTTACACTAATGCACCAAAAGAGAAGATGTGGTGTTATATTATATGCATTATTAAAGATGGTTTTTTCAAGATTATAGTAGTCCCAATTGGATACAGTGTTTTTAATGCTATATGTATCCCTTTAAAAGAATTGAAATAGAGTTTCAACTTGATCGCATAACACTTTAGATGAGCTACAAGTGTCAAATAAATTATTGACATCTTCATGATTATTATAACAAAGATGATAGAAGGATGAACCTTCAAATCCATACTTGATTAGTCTATCCCATGTTAGAGTTTTCCTTCAAATGAGGAACCATAGAAAGTGAGTGACTTTGAGCCAATGCTTCTTATGCCAAATGCAAATCCAAATATTCTTGGAGGGGAGTGCCTTGTTCGTATTTGCTAGATTGTAGGCTTCTTTGGTTGTTAAAATGCTTCGAGCATTGTATCCCGAATTGAGCTTGCTGAGACCAAATTAAACCAAAATTTTCCATTGTTTAAGAATCTTCCAAAGCCTACTCATGATCGCTTCCTATTTCTCATGTGTCAAATTATCCTAAGGTTCCCACATTCTCCAAAGAGATGATGAATGAACTTATTTCCAGAAATTTTCCGCTTTAATGTAATGATTGGATTTCATAGATTATTTCATGCCCATGAGGGAATCATCAGTAATCAATATGGTTAGTTGTGCCAAAGAATATTCCTAGAAGAATGTTGATTTTCCCTTATAAATATCCCATAAAATATGTCTCTAAAAGTGATGCTTTTTTTTGTTAGCATGGTTCTAGATAGAGGATCCTTGGGGGAAAGAGGTGGATCACAATTTTTTTTGGAAAGAAATGTTGTGGCTATATTTTTGTTTCCAAATTATCTGTCATAAATTTGAGCCACCTTGTATCCATTTCCACCAAAATTTGGCACCAAATACCTTGTTGATAATTTATGGGTTTCTTGATGGTGTTGTATGCCACCAACAACTAGGGGGTCTCCCCAGTGTGAAGTCCCAATTAGACCTCACACCAAGATAGGATCCCTATCCGGTATTTGGGCCCGGCTACCACCATGAATGTTTTTTTCTTGGATGTCAAATGTGAGTAATTTAGAGCAAAGGTAAGAAAGAAATTCTCGAACAATGAGATGAATTCAACCTAAGATTGATAGAATGCATAAAGAGGTACAAGAAAGGCACAAAAAACATCAGAAGAAGTATGGCATGAGAAGGGTCAGTGAGAAAAAATCTCCTCAGACATACATAAACAATAACATGCCATAGGTTAACTACAAATTAGCTCACATTAGGTTACCTACATGGTGTGGAATAAGTAAGCATAGATTCAAAATAAAATACACATGCAACAACTACAAACTAGTCCAAAACATATTTCTCGTATGAAAGTACACATACAAATACAAGGAAAATAATGGATAACCAATAAAACCACTATGAGTAAGCATGGGAATTAGTGTATGAAATGAATACCTTCTTATTATTGTTTATTAAAATACAAGTAAACATCCTACAATTCATCAAATCCCAAGAATGGGACATGGGTTTCTCATACCACTATCCAATGCAAAACCCCAGCCTCAATATAGCTCACCCTACTAGTTACCAAGATCTTAGTGCCTCTAGCTCTCAAGCACCAATAAACTATATAATGCTTGTGTTATGTCAAGTGCTAAAATTATCATAACAACGAGTCATAAGGGTGCATTTATAGAGGTGAGGTGATTTTTCACCTACCATGACCTTTGACCTATCCTCACAACCATATTAGGGGACTTTTGAGGTCTAAAATGGGCCTCCTAAGGAAAATGTGCAATCAAAATTCACTTTATGAGAACCAATCACATTTTAGGGAATGACATCATCCCTAATGGTTGAGGTGGTGTTAGCACTCAAAATGAACCTCAAGGTTGAGAAGAGGCAACTCTAAGGTAACCACAGACCAAGCTTTCGATCTAGCATCTAGCCCTGCCAGACCAGAGAGGGCTCTCTCTTTGCCAACAAAATGTGGCTGTAATAACTGAATCTTAGGCTATCTATGAAGAATAAGGATTTGGTTGAAAATTGTGGGTTGAAAACAACAAGAGAAGGGACTATTGGGCTATGAATTTGGGGCTAGTTTCTGTCGGCAAACTTGGGGAAAATTAAGCGCAATGTACAGCCAAATTAAAGATGTAATGAGAGAAGAAAAGATGGAAAAGACTACTTCCCTATAGGCATCAATCAGGGGATGATCTATAGTGACAACTTTAGAAGAAACAGAAAGACAGGGTTATTCAACAAAGCATCTAACAGAGGATGGATTCTGAAAAGATAACCACTACATCAAACATCATAATCATTTTGAAAGGAGCATCATGCATGGATGGATTCCTAATGCTTCCCTTAGAGAATGCTGTAACCAAATTAGCAGAAAAAAAAAAGCATGGAAATGAATTTACAAGAAAAACATGCTACACATTAAACATAGTGATGAATCCCAAATTTAAAGAGCAGAAAAAGCTGTATTAGAATAATATTCAAGGAAAACTTTACACAGTCCAATAGCATCCTCCATCTGCTGCAAAAATCCCACCCTTACACTCTGAAATTCATCAAATATATACAATTTTCTCATCCCTGTATTAAGGGAATTGAGCTCAACCATCTTCTTCAAAATAGAATCAGTTACATTAAATTTGGACCGAATTTCTGAAATTAGGTGTTAAATATGAACTCGTCTCTCCTGAACCATAGCACTTGTTATAAAACTGAAAGAATTTTTTGTAGATAAAGTAATTTTGGAGAAACACCTCTCTCAAATTTTGGAAATTCATTTCCAATTGCTCGGAATTTGTGCCACAAAATCATCTCTAAAATAGAAAATCATTAATGGACCGAATTTCTCAAATTAAGTGTCAAATATGAACTCGTATCTCCTAAAACATAACACCTGTTACAAAACTGAAAGTGGTTTTTTTAGATAAGGTCATTTTGGAGAAAAACCTCTCTCAAATTTTTGAAATTCATTTCTAGTTGCTTGGAATCTGTGCCACAAAATCATCTCTAAAACAGAAAATCA
The DNA here is from genome assembly GCA_034641835.2 of Pinus albicaulis. Lineage (NCBI taxonomy): Eukaryota > Viridiplantae > Streptophyta > Pinopsida > Pinales > Pinaceae > Pinus > Pinus albicaulis. The sequence goes on along the minus strand of CM076569.1, from coordinate 778,154,432 downwards.
TGAAAAATTTAAATCTGTAAAAATGAGCTGTAAATATCCAGTCAAATATTCCAATTCACGACACTTGTGAATAAACTGAGAGATTTTTTTTTATATGGCTCATGGTTAACAGAAACCTATTTAGGTTTCTCAAAATTACTTTCCATATATTGTGACATGGCACCGCACTAAAATGACTAAAACAATAAAATAACCGTGAAATTTGTTTTGTTTTAATGTAGGCTTCAAATATCACTTCATATCTCCCACATAGTAACATTTGTGCATAAAATGAAGGAGGTTTTTGTTATTTGGTATGTGATGGACAAAAACCTCTTTCACTTTTGTAAAATTCCTGTCCAAACTTATTTTGTAGTAAACTTGTCCTTGTGTGCAACAACTGACCTCAAAACATGCATAACAAAGAATCAATCATTCATTTCGATCATATCTTCTGATCCAAAAACCGGTTACGGGAGTGTGATATACCGTTGGAAATATTTTTCCGAGCTCCTTTTGATGGAAACATTTATGACATATTTTGAACTGAAGATCACGTGAAAAACATCTAACAAAACCAGACATAGTAAGAGCCCATTTTGGTCCCTGGTGATAGGCTGCGAAGACTGGAACTAACAGGTGGCATTTCTTGAGTTAAAGGTACTTACTTGTCACGTTCTCAATGGTGGATAAAAACTCATGGTTAACCATGGTAGTGCTCTAAGTACTTTTAAACTCAAAGTAAAGTACTCATAATAAATGTCATTTTACACTTTTTGAATAAAAATATATTATTGTCATTTCATATTTCTTGAAAGAAACAATCCATATCCCTCTACATTTATTATATTATATTATTTTATATATAGTATATTAATTACATGTTATTATACAATTTAAATAATATAAAATTTAATTAATAGCATATAATATAATTAAGAATTTATAAATTTATATTTATATTTTATTTTAAGTTATTTAAGTACAAAGGACAAATGCATTAGTTGTTCAGTGATAATGACTTTTTCTTGAAAAGCTCATTCTTATTTATAGTCACATCAATACAATTTTTTTATTAATTTTATTTTGGTACAAATTTTGAATTGAATTTAACTATGGTTACATTGATTGTGGTGCAAAAAGTGAATTGAAAATTCATAAATATTATTTTATTCGTTTAGCTATTATTTTATTATTTCATTAGGAGGCCCATTTTAGACCTCAAAATACCCCTAATCTGAGTCTTGAGCTTGCTCATTGCTCTCCCTCGTCTACTAATTGTTATGTGCTTATGTCAACCTATGCATATCCATTAGCATCACGGTGAGAAACATTTACATGATGACAGAAGATAGATCACAAAGACATTAACGAAGGTTTTGAGGAACCCTAGGGTTCTCGCTGTCAATATTGACATGAAGCCATGGAAACTTGCATGAATTTTTGAAGAAGGGTTTAGTGTTCATATTTTGTCTTGAATGTATATTCACTTGCTTCTACATCTTCCACTAAGGTTTACACATAACCTCAGATTGTTACATAGAGTCAGTTTTCCCATTTGCTAAAACCCTAGTTGCATAGCCTATTGTAAGAAACCTTAGCTTTCTCCATGAAAATCGTTTACCTACAAAAAAATGACTGTGGTCATACATACATTTCAAAAAATAATGACATTAAGAGAATAATCACATGATTCATTGAAAAACATTAATTGGGATCCCTATATAGTCCGCTTTTGTGTAACTGTATTGTTAGAGAAAGTAGCCTTTATAGGGTCTTTCTAAGCTTCCTCAATCATGTTTCCATCCATAGACCTACTATAAACTATGGAACAAGTGCTTAAATGAAGATTCATTTTCCTTCAATGCTAAAATGAATATTGCTTTAATGATGTCTTGGTCATTCCCTTGATGCTTAAGATCATGCATCTGGGAAGTATAACAAGGGACCATTCCACAACATTGAACCTACAAGCGGACACAACCATTGATTAAAAAATGACCCAAATATACTTCAATAAATAAATATAAAAAATAATAATATAAAATAATTTATAGCTTTGAGATGTCATCAATAAGATGGCTCAGTCTTCCACGGTCGCTTGTATGTATCTCATTCATCCTCTAAATGGTTGTTGGATGTATGTGGGAATTTAATTTTCAATTTCTTTTTTTAATGTAATGAATAGCCATGTGTTCAGTACTATTACATTATTCACATTTTCTTTTTTTCTTTTTTTTTATCCATCGATGTCATTTTCCCCTTGCTTGGTGGGATTATAATGGTTTAACATTTCTCCTTATCCTACATAATTTCAATGGGTGATAATTGAATTCATCAGTACCTTTTCTCTTACGTAGCTAGCTATCATAAATGTAATGTGAACCTTGTTTGGGTGATTCATGGCCTTGGTATTGTAATCGGGAGTGATGGGAGTCAAATTTGGTAGTGAAACTTAAACCAAGTCACAAATAGAGATGCAACTTTGACCCAATCACAATAATAAGACCATATTTTTTTGTGACTCAATTGTCACCATAAGCAAAGGTCACATCTTGCTGTAGGAGGTTTATGCAACTTGTGACTCAGGTTCTAGTCCCACAAAGTTTCCAAAACTTGATATTGGCTATATTTTATATCTTAAGCTCTAATTTATTGAAAGATGCAAGAACATGCAGATCTGCATAAGTTGAAACCTCCTTAGGAGAAATAATTCATGTATAATTGTACCCTAGGTCGAAGTTTTCCTTAACAAAATTGTAAACAATGATCCTTGTATTTGTTTCTTTTGAGGTGAGTTTCAACACCTTTCATCTCGGCAACCAAAATAACCTTCTCTTTGACATCAAGGGTTTGTTTAGCCTTGGTCACATACTTGAATCGTGCACGAATATGCCTATCTCAATGCTAACCAAAATCACACTTCAACACGGTTGGATAATTTTCTTTGAAGTGATGAAGCACAAGATTGATTTATCACTTGTGATGTCGCATTGGGATATTTCTTGATAATTAATTGGGCATATTATTTCATCATGTATTAGCTCATATATTACACCCTCCATTCTTCATTTTTTTTTTTTTTTCAGTGCATCAACGTGTCATTTATTTTCTTTCTTAGCTCATACATTATATATTGTTTATCACATGGCCTCTATGAACACATGAGTTTTTTTAGCCTTGACATTGAGTCCACCGATGCCCTTTTGCACCTCTACACTTCACCCCAAAACACATATAATCATATGGTATTATTTAGAATGATATGCCAAAGGCCTATTAAAAATTTAGTGTATTAATATAATTCACATGGCATTATAACATGACATATGTTGGACAAGTTACTCCTTATAGAACATCATGTGACCTTTTGAAGTGCATAGCACTCAATCACAAATGTAATAAGGAGGAAGCTCATGCTTGGAAGGTTGAGATTTTCTTGCGACCTGGGGAGTTACATATAAGAATGAAACTAGGTAGAGAGTATGAATTATGGAGGAAAGGAAACTTGTTGGGGTATTTATTAGATAATACAAGCATTAAATGGAATCACGACTGTCCAAAAGAAATGTGACTTATATAAGTCACATATGGGAGTAAAGACCTATGGAGGATCTCATTTAGTAGTTGATACCTTTTGAGAGGTCGCATAATTGCATTGTGGTAAAGGTTTGCACTTCCTAGCGGTTGGTATGAGGCTTTGAAATGTGATTCTGCGACCTGGAGGAAAGTGCAACTTACTAGACATTGCATAGTCACAAAAGAGAATGGGTCGCACTAACCATTGACTTTTCCAAAAGTGATTATGCGACTTAGTGACCTCGGGGAAGGTTGCATAGTCACAATACAACAGAGGTCACATTTCCAACTACAACTCTAAGGCTTTGCAAACCGATCTCGCAACCTTGGTAGACGTCAAAATTAGGAAATGTGAATTGCGAGAAATTTTCAACCTAGAGCTTGTGGGATCACCAGAGAAATTTAATAGTGAAAACGATTTTGTGTCTTTTTTATTTGACTTTAGATGGCCAATCTAAGAGGTATAAATGGGAATATAATTATGCTTCTTTCCTTTGGGCCTGAAACCTATCCTTTGGATGGTATTCCTTCCTTGCTACACAAATAAGAATTGATCTTATATAATTAAGTCTAGTTGTCACAACCTTTTCTTTATTTTATCACTTGATTTCACCAACATAGATCAAAACTTCCAACTTTCTTTGTATAAAAATATTTTTTTCAATATTATCTAAATAGAGATCTAGATGTAAATGCTAAACCTGTAGTTCCTAGTCAGCTAATCTAGTAACAAGAAAATGCACTTGGGGATCCACATCGATGGACCAAATTTCACTGTGAAGATCCCAAAACTTCAGAAAAACACCTCTAGAGGAACCCACAAACTTCTTCCCACTTTCTAGGATAACAATATCTGTCACCCGATATCGATGAAAAAAATGCTAAAAGATTCACACTTACCCACTGCATCCAATATGGTAATGTCTTTAGAAATAGCTCAAAATTTACAGCTACTAAATTCATACTAAAAGCAATAGACACGAATTTATTCTACTCAAAGAACGGAAAGGAAAACATAAAATAGAAACACGTGCAATCATCCAATCACAATGAACACATTCTTTTTCTAGGGACCCAACATGGAAAAATCCCCTCCTCTATTTATATTAAAATCAGATGAGAATATGTATCTATTACAATGACAACTTCAATCCTTGAAGATCAACCTACATTTTAATATTGATCTCTTACTCTTTGACCCACTCTAACAAACACTTAGCTAAAATAGGCCTCAACCTTCCTCCTATTTCCTTGTCAAATTCCTGAGGAAATTAGCTCCTAAAATATAGGGAAATACCCTATTTCCTTGTACAAATCCTAGAAGAATTGATCACTTGCTCCAATCCAAAACATGTACACTCAACTAGTTTACAATTGACAATTACAATGTGCCTTTTCCTCCACTCAACTAGGCAATTCGAATTTCATTCATGATTGGGGATATTTTTAGTAAATTGACTAATTAACTGAGAGATCAACGAGTTAACAATAGTTAAAACTACTCAACTGAAATTCTACTAACTCTATTCATTATTAGAGATCATATAACTGAGTTTCACTAACTATAACCCCATTATATTACTACATCTTAGCAAAAAACTCATGCCGCAACTTTACTTCTAGCCCACAAACTCGAATTAAATAATTTAACTTAGTTTCTTGGCCATGTAACTCATGCTAACTACAAATCAAGTCATCTGATGATATGTAATTTTGAATTTCTCCATTTGACTAAGAAACAAGTCAAATGAATCCTTTTCTTACTACAATTTAACACTCCTTCTTAGCAAGAAAAAGGGTTCTTAACCACTTGAATCTTACTCATGTGGAACTCAAAATTTCCTCTTGACAAATCCTTTTTCAAAATGTCTACATTTTTCTTCTTTATAGGAATATATTGTAACATTGTGATCCTCCTTTGCACACAATCTCTGAGGTGATGGTACATGGTGTCTATATGCTTGGCCCTATCATGAAACACTGGATTCCTATAGAGTTTGATACAACTTTGACTGTCACAATGGATCACTGTAGGCTCAATCCCATGTCTGAAGAGACCATCCAAGATCTTCCTCATCCAAATAAACTCGCAAGTTTCTTGACTACTTGAGATCATAAAGTGATCTCTTGATTCTACATACATGTATCTCCCTGTCAAATGTATCAAATCCCTCAAGCTACTCAATTTAAATATCTTCCTCAACGACTCCATTGAGGAATGTAGTATTGACATCCATTTGGTGGATCTTCACCCAAATTGTGTTTCCAATGCCATTATGGTCCTAATATAAGAATAGCTTGCCACAAAGGAAAATGTATCCTCATAATCAACTCCCTCTACCTATGAGAAGCCTTTGGCCAAACATTTGGCCTTGGAATTCTCAATACTACCATCGGTTGCATGTTTCACCTTATACACCCACCTATATCCACTAAAAAATTTACCCTCATGTCTAGGCACAACCTCCCAAGAATCATTCTTCATGATGGATTCATACTCCTCCACCATGGAATCTACCCACACCTACTGGGAAATTTCTTCCTCAAATGAAGAAGTTTCAAAATCAATCAATTATATCATGAGTTCCATATATTTGGTATATATGTTTGGTGAACTCCTTTGTCTATGCAAGGAGCTAGGAGCTCCAATATGTTCCTAAGAATATTGCACCAAATTATCTTCATCCCTGGCTCTCTTCCTCCCTTCTCTATAAGGCTCTATATGAGTGGGTGCCTTCACTCTACCTCCTCTCTAGTCCTCCACATGTGACTTCTCCAAAACATCTTGTGAATATGATTGGGGCTCCTCCTTTGGATCTAGAAGCTCCTCCTGAAATGGAATGATCCAATATCACTATATAGATATTTTCATGGCCTTCTCCTCATCAAATATGACATCTCTCATAATCGCAATCATTGTGAGTGAATGCATATACACCCGATAAAGATGAGGCATATTTGTGTATCCTAAAAAGATCCCCTTCTCATTAGTAGGCTCCAACTTTTTCCTACTATCTTTGGAGATATGACAATAGACCATGGATCCAAAAAATGAAAAAGTGGGATACATTTGGCTTCCTCCCAAAGAAAGCCTCTTCAAGTGTGATCATTTGAAGAATTTTGTGATGGATCCTATTCTGCAAATAAATAGTTGTATTACATGCTTCTTCCCATAGGTATAGTGGTAGTCCGTGATCATGAAACATTTCCCTTGCAGCCCCTACAATGCTTCCATTTTTCCTCTATGCCACCCCATTTTTTTGTGGGTTATGAGGTGCAATCAACTCCCATCTAATACCCTCCTTGGCATATAATTTTTTGAAGGAATTAGAAACATGTTATCCTCAATTATCACTTCTTAGGGATTTAATTTTCTCTCCAATCTCATTTTCAACTAAGGATTTGAATTCAAAAAACTTTGAAAAACTTCATCTTACTTCTTCATAAAATAGATCCAAAATTTTCAAAAAATTCATCTACAAAAATCACATAACACTTGTGCTTTACAACTAAGACTGTAGAAAATGGTCCACCCACAACTAAGTGAACTCACTCCAATATGGCTCCAACTCTACTATCTTGGCCCTGGAACGAGGATTTGACATATTTTCCAAGAGTGTATCCCTTGAACACATCATGTTGATCAAGGGTGCATTTTGGAAGTCCAGTGGTGACATGTTGCATTATTTTCAAAGCTCCATGATGTATGTGTCCCATGCACCTATGCCATATCTCTCCAACATCTCGGCCTTGAAATTTTCTACCTTGTTTCTCAATGCAACACATGCATCCACTTGTAGCTTATAGATATTTCTAACCCAAACACTATTTTTTTTTACTTTTCCATTAACAACATACTTCAGATAATATTTCCCCTTATTAAACAACACATCATATCCACGGTCTTCAAGTACAGATATAGAAACTAACATTTTATTCAAACCAAGAACATACATTAGATTATTTAGGTGATGATGGGATCCTGACTCCCTCTTAAAGATGAAATTTACAATCCCTTTGGTACTATACCTCCCATAATCTCCAATTTCTATGTGTAATTGTAGGTTTGTCTCCTCCAGGCTGCTAAATAAATCCTTACTTCTTGTCATATGAAATGAAGTACCAAAATCTAAGTACCATACACTGCCTCATACAATAATTTCCATGCATGCAATAAGGGTGAAATCCAACTCGAATTGTGATGTGATAGCATCAACTCCTACTACTCCTGTAGGCTTCTTCATATATTTCTTTTGTGGACACTTGTTTGCATAGTGTCCATATTCATGGCAGTGAAAACATTTGATTTTACTAAGGTATTTCTTCTTTCCATGGTTCTAAATGGATTCTTCCTTACCTTGGGCCTTCTTTCCATTGGATTTCTTTCTTTTTCTTTCTAGAGAAAATTTTTATTCCTCTGCAGCTTTGGATGTCACAACATCTCTAGTGTTTCTTCTGATCTCCTCCTGCACCAAATCAAACCATAGTTTCTCCCAATATGGGAGCTTGTCTTTTCCATTAACTAAATTGTAATAGTTGTGTCAGGATTTTTGAAGAACAATGAGTGCTAAGCTTACAAGTTCAAATGACAACACATTTTCTCCTACTCCTCCAAGTTCATCTCTAACCTAAGTGAACCTAGATAGATATTGAACATTTTTTTCATTTTTTCCCATTTGAATGTTCCTGATCTTATCTCTCAATGCCAATTTCCTGGAATCATTTCTACTCTAGAATAGATATCTGAGAGTTTTCCACCTTGAAAAATGAGTCTCCTTTCCATGCAAGTTTGAAACCACATGATCTCTGACACCCTTTAAAATAATCCTCCTTGCTTTTTTTTTCTTTCTTCCACTGAGAAAGTGCATGTGCATCAAAATCTGATGGTTTTGGAATATCAGTTTTTGTGTACTCTAATACTCCATTTTCATCTAGGACAAATTTCGTCTTGTCTTTCCAAGCCCAAAAATTTGAAGTGCCCTCTAATGCATACAAAAGCCTCAATCTATTAAAATACATTGTTCTTGCACTGAAGAAAATTCCTGCACCACAAATATGTTATTCAAAATTTCTTCAAGAGATGATTAGGAATCAAGTTTCTATGTAGTTTTCAATAGCTCGAATACCATGTATAAATAGCTAATAATTTGCAGTTGATAATGAATTCGTACTGAAAGAAATAGGCACAAATTTCTTCTACGCAATCTATGGAAAGGAAAACATACAATCATTCAATCACAATGAACACAATATTTTTTTTAGGGAGCCCAACTGCAAAAAATCCCCTCCTCTGTTTGTATTATATTAGATGAGAATATGGTTATATTAAAATGACTACTTCAATCCTTAAAGCTCAACCTACACTGAAATACTGATCCCCTGCTCTCTGAACTACTCTAACCAACACGTATCCAAAATAGGCCTCAACCTTCCTCCTATTTCCTTTCACAATTCCTCAGGAAATTAGATCCTTAAAAGTAGGGAAATTTCATATTTCCTTGCACAAATCCTAGAGGAATTGATCACCTTCCTAAATCTAAAACTTGTACACTCAACTAGTATACAATTGATAATTACACTTTTCCTCCACCCAACAAGGCAATTTGAATTGCATGCATGACTAGGATTATTTTTAGTAATTTGACTAGTTAAATAAGATATCAGTGAGTTAAAAATAGTTAAAACTACTCAATTGAACTCCTACTTACTCTATTCATGACTAGAGCTCATATAACTGAGTTTCATTCATTGCAACTCCACTAGATTGCTAGATCTTAGTAATCAACTCATGCACAACTCTACTTCTAGCCCACAAACTTGAATTTTCTGATTTAATTGAGTGTCTTGGCCATGTCATTCCTGCTAACTACAACTCAAGTCAACCTACTGATGTGGAATTTAAATTTTCTCCATTGGCTAAGGCATAATTGAAATGAAGCCTTTTCTTGTTACAATTTAACAATGTTTGTGTCTTTATTTTTAGATGCAACGAAAGAACATGATTTGTTATAGAAAGGGGGAAATGTGGCTCCTTATGCCCATTTAACGCATTCGCACAAGCGCCCTTAACAATATAAAAAATCCTTATACTTTTTCCACCATATTCTCTAGAAAACATCCATAAATTTTGCATATCAAAATTATTCATAGCATCGATGTGTGTCGTGGAACCCTTCGATGATGATTTGTATGTTCCTTGATCTCTTGTGTGTTGTGGTGTTGCATGTAAGCAAACCTTTGGTCATTTCCCAGTGCATTGTGTACATGTTAATATTCCTATGTTAAGTTGCATTTCACATTCATTTTTTGTTTGATTCCAATACATCGACCATTGCCTCTCTAAAACTTCAGCTATCATTTTCCATGTATTGATTCATTGTCCCTTCCCATATATTTTCTTGGCACATAGGTAATGACATTTTCAAAATTTTCAGCTTATTATGAATATTAAAGAAAAGGATCCAACATTAAAACACCTTAAGTCGACAACATTAAACCTTCTCTTGAATATTTGTAATAATTCGACAACATTAAACCTCCTACAACAATATGTGACCTCTACTTATGGTGACAAACTGAGTCACACAAAAATATAGTCTTACTATTGCAACCGAGTCCAATCCACATCTCTACTTGTGACTTGGAATAAGTTTCACTACCAAATGAAACTCCCATCACTTCTCATTACAATAGCAAGGCCATGAATCATCCAAACAAGTCTCACACTACATTTATGATAGTTGGCTATGTAAGAGAAAAGGATTTGATGAATTAAATAATAACCCATTGAAATTATGCAGGATAAGGATCATTGTCAAAACATTATAATCCTACCAAGCGAAGGGTAAATGGCATTGATGGATAAAAAAAAAACAATAATATGTTAATGATTTAATAATGTTGAACACATAGTTATTCATTTCATTAAAAAAGCAGTCCAAATTCAAATTCCCACATACATCCAAAAACCATTAAGAGTATGAAGGGGATACATACAAGCAACTATGGAAGACTGAGTCATCTTATTGATGAAATCTCAGGGATATAAATTATTTTCTATTATTATTTTTTATATTTATTAATTATATTATATTTGGTTCATTGTTTAATCAATGGTTGTGTGCGCTTGCTGGTGCAATGTTGCGGAATGGTCCCTCTTTATACTTCCAAGACACATGATATTAAGCATCAAGGGGATGGAAATGACATCATTAAAGCACCATGTCTTTTAAAACTACAACGAAATTAATCTTCATTTTAGCACTGGTTCCGTAGTTGATTGTAGGTCTATGGATGAAAACATGATTGATGAAGCTTATAAATACCCTGCAAAGGCCACTTTCTCTAAAAGCATCGTTACACAAAAGGGGACTATACAAGGATCCAAATTAATATTTTTCTTTGAATCATGTGATTATGTTTTTAATATTATTCTTTTTTTAAAGGTATTTGTGATCACTTTCATTTGTTTGTAGGTAGAATATTTTCATAGAGAAAGCTAAGGTTTCTTACAAAACGCTATGCAACTAGGGTTACAGCGAATGTGAAAAATAGATCCATGTAATTGTCTGAGGTTATTTTTAAACCTTAGTGGAAGATGCAGAAGTAAGTGAATATAAATTCAATACAAAATACGAACCCCGAAGCCTTCTTCAATTTTTCATGCAAGTTTCCCTAGTTTCATGTCAGCATCGACAACGAGAATGCTATGGTTCCTCAAAACATTATTTAATGTCCTCATGACCTCACTTCTATCATCATGTAAATGTTTCTCACAATGATTGTAATGGCTATGAAGAGATCGATCTAAGCATGTAACAATAATTATACAAGGGAGAGCAGTGAGGAAACTCAAGAGTTGTGAGGATAGGTCAAAGGTCATATTAGGTGAACAGACACCTCGACTCTATAAATGTACCCTCATGCCTCTTTGTTATGGGACTTTTAGCACTTGAGCTAGTACTAGAATTAGATAGTTCATTTATGCTTAAGAGATGTGGGCACTCAACTCTTGGTAACTAGTAGGGTGCGTTCTAGTGAGGCAAGGGTTTTGCATTGGATAGTGGTATGAGCAACCCATGTCCCATTGTTGGTATTTTATGAATTGCATGATGTGCACATGTATTTGTAGCAAAAATAATAAGAATTTATTCATTTCAGGCACAAATTTCCATCCATACTCATAGTGGTTGTATCGGTTGTCTAGTATTTTCACTGTATTTGTATGTGTGCTTTCATAAAGGAAATATGTTTTGGACTAGTTTATAGTTGTTGCATGTGTGTTTTATTTTTAATATATGCTTACCTATTACATGTCATGTCAGTGACTTAATGTGAACTAATTTTCATTTAACCTAGGGCATGTTATTGTTTATGTATGTTTGAGGAAGTTTTGGCTCACTAATCGTTCTCATGGCATACTTCTTATGATTATTGTTGTGAATTTCTTATACATCATCCTCCAGTCTATCAATATTGGGTTGAATTTATCTCATTTTACGGGAATTTATTTCTATCACAACTATGAGGAGAAAAAATCATGAATTATGCCTTAATGTTGATTTTAAGCAAGCAGACTTTTCTTTTCCAATGTGTCGAAGAAAGTGCACTTTAGCTTCAAGGAATATGAATATGTGCTCAATGTCCTTCTTGAAGTTGTGACATGCCATGCACTTAGTGGCAGTTTGAGGGCTTAAACTTTCATGCACAAGTACCTTTTCGCTTAAGTGCATGCATGTATTTGGTGATTATGTAATGTGTTTCTTGACATGATATAATTATAGTGCAATAACCTTGCAATGCTTTTGAGATTGCATCTTGGATACTAGTGTTAGGTTGTACATGGCTACAAATTTCATAATGATGAACTAGGGTTTCACACGTGTGATAGTAAGGTGGATTTTCCCAAAACCCTAATTTAATTAGGAAGAAGCTATGTTCATTAACGTAGGGTATGTTTTCCTCATTGAAAATGCTTATTCAAAGATGAAGCTTGAGGGTGCATGAAATCTGTGATACCTTATTAGATAAACTTCCCTCAAAACCCTAATGCATCAATGTGATATGAATCGCATCAGCAGGGCATTGATAAGGCTTGATAGAAAATAATAAAGGGATATCAACTAATTCCAAACATTACCATAACATGTACGACCTTGGGAAGGTATAGGGGTACCTGAAAATTTTGGATATGTCCAAACATTTTGGGTGTTGTTGTAGTGGCTACAATAATTGGTGAACCACTCGTAGAATCCAATCTCTCAGTGACCATGTCCCTATAACACATCGATTCATGTAAATGATTCAAGGAATTATTTAATAAACACCATGGGTACTCCTAGGGTTACTTTACCTTTTACGAATATGCCCTTCCCCTATGCTTATTCTAGGTCTCGTTAGTCATTAAACAACACATAAAAATTTCACACATGAAATTAGTTAATGATGATGTAGAGAAAAAGTTACAGGAATTACTTTACACATAAATTTAAAGTGATTTTTTGGTTAATTCACTGCCATTAGGCTTGTTCAGTACCCCAGAGGAGTCACTCAAGGAATCGCAAATGTTGCTCTGCTTCAAGTGATCCTATTTAGTACCCTGACGGAGTTGTTGCACCACCTCTCTGGATAGGAAGTATTTCTCAATCCTTCACCCTTTATTTAATTTTTTTTTTGTTATTTACACATTTGAATAATTTATTAAGTGTTTATTTTACCAGGGTGGATGAGGGATCTTGACTTATTTTACGGGAAAGAATAGGTTGTTCCTTGTTTCACAAAAACTAAAATATTTTTTGGTTTACGTTTTCCCTCATGCCAATATTCGACATCTCATCTTTAGTTAACAGGTGAACAATGAAAAAAAATCATTGAAATATACAAGCCTGTGCTTATTATAATGTTCAGGTTATGGGTATAGTTCAAACGTACTAATTAGGGTTTCCCGCAAACACCTATTCATATTTTCCTTGTTGATGAGATAGACAACTTATAGGAAATATGCTCAAGACATATTTTTGATGACTAGACCTATGAGAGGTTGCTTCTTGGAGAAGTTATTACAACTGTACACAATCATTAGGGTTAGGGTTTCAATATTAAGGTAAAGAGACCATGGAAGTTGTTATCACTGGAAAGTCGAACAAGCAAAAACAACATTACCTAATTTCAAGCAGAAGGATTTACAAGGCTAAGAAACATTAGAGGATCTCAAAAAATTTTAAAATATCTAAGGTCAAGAGGAAAAAATCAAATTGTGCACCAAATGCTCAGGAAAAATGTGGCTTTGCATGTATTTCTCTTCAATAAGTGCATCTTTGCGCGCCTTTCCCTCAAAAAGCTGTGAGGTCGTGGGAGTGGCAGAAGTCACCATCTGGGACCACTTGGCACACTTCAGGAAATGATACTCCACTTGAGGCCGCCCAAGGATAGCCGCCTAGAGCCACCTTGGACCTCATGTGAGAACACAAAGGAATCAACCATCTCTCTTGGGTCATCATCCACCAATGTACCAAGAGAGGGAAGAAGGATTTGAATTTGCCTATAAATTTCCACCATGAGAAGAAACAAGTGAGAACACATTGTTATGATGGCCAAATTTCCCATGATAAAACCAACAGTGTGTAATCCAGAGCAGTAGTAAAGTTAGGGGATTCAGTTGTTGGCCACCTAACAACTTCAATCCCTTTGGAGAGGAGAGAGGCCTTACGACATCAACTCAAGGGTAAAAACTTCCTTGCATTGGGTCTTAGAACTCCATATTTTTAAGGATCCTTTGGCAAGAGTGTAACGTTCTACCTTTATTTTACTACTAGGGATCAATAAGAGGGGATTTTATTCCATCGTATGCATTATTTTCTCATTTGACTCATTGTGAGCTTTTGTTTTTGTTTAGTTTGTTTGTGTTTCTTCTCCTTATATGCTACAACTACATTCAATTATTTAGTGTGTTTTATATATATTATCATGTGTTCACTAACCTGCTAACCATTTTTTCTGCTTGTGACCATAGCTTGTAGGTTGCAACCATTCCTACCAAGCACCGGTGGATTGGTACACTTGTGCACCAAACCACCATTACAAGATTGGCAAATCCATTTGATTTACCCTTTAGTTAAGTGGTTGCACTTGTTGCAAGGACCTTCTCTCTAGTTTGGAGTGTTTCTAGGACAAATCCCCTTCTGCTCTTCTCTCCTCATGCACCCACAGCGAAGATTTGAAGTTCAGGAGTTCCAGATATTTTCTTGCAGGAAAATTGCGCGCATTTCACTCACACATACTTGCCAAGTTGTGTGCATTTAGCCCTGAACTCCACGCAAGTTTCACACTTGTGTAAAACATTTACGCGCAGAAACCAGAGAACATATTTCTCTGTGCTTTTCTTCAATTTCCCAATCATAAAAGTGACTCACATCCTAGAGAAAAAATTCAAGCACTGTGTGTTGTGCCCCATGACTGTTTAGAGTATGCTTTTGGCTGCATTTGAGTATTTCTAGTTGCATAGTTTAAATTTTGAATTTTATCTTCACAAAAATCACATAGTTTAAGTAGAGGGAAATTTAGTGGCAAAAATCCACTTTTGAAATCTGAATTAACTTTTTTGTGAAAATAGGCACCAAAAAACACATAGATAATTAGCAAGAGTAAGTGATCCTAATCCACATATGCGTAGCTAGTTGTCATTTATTTTTTCCTAGTTAGATCACTAATTTTAGTTAAAATTTTTGCACTAGTAATTGGGACAAGGACTTAATTATCTTAAGAGAAGCAAGTAATATCTGCTACCCTTGCACCTTTTGGTGACCCTGGGCATGCATATGAATGCTTCCTTCTAATAATTTTCCATCTCCCTTTAGTCACACATTTATTTTAATTAGGAAAAATTGTAAGCGGCCCACTATCCGCATATCATTTTCTTATTGCAAGGAAGATTCAAAACATAGATTAATAGGGGATGTGTAAAGGATCACTGCATATCCACATCTTAAAACTGTGTGATTGTTCACTTTTTCTCATACACTACCATACCTTAAGTAAATTAAGCCACCTTAAAACTAAGCTAAGCGAACTCATTAAATCTCCCCACAGGGGCCACAAGATAAATAATAGTTAAGGTTAGGACCAAGGGGGTAGGCATCCAATAAACCGTCTTGGTTAGTTTACATCTTGAATCATAGAAGTTGACTTTTTAGGAAAATGTAAACCCATCTATCCACCCATGGAAAATAAAACCTGAGTGCCACAGAGACCCGATTCAGAGGGGGTTAAGCTTAGGCCCAGTGCATGCGGTATTATTTAGTGCTACTTGACCCATCTAATACTCGGTACTGATAGCTGATTTAACAAGAAGCTCAAGACTCGAACGCTCACGTGGGAAAATGGTACTTAGTGGCCAAATCTAGGGCACCATTCCCTATAGGTGATGGTGCAGGTAGCACTAGATCCTCTACCCATTACCTTGGTCAATTATTTGGCTTTTGGAAGGCATCGCCAGTTCTTTCGGGACGTTAGCCCCAATACCCACCAAAATATATCTTCACAAGGCCCAGTTACAATTGAGAGTGTGAGGAAGTTGAGGTATTTAGGATTTTGAGTACCATGCAAAAAAATAACCAAAATCATTTTTTATCGATTGATCACATAGAGCTAATTTAAAGGGAAATTAACCATTTGTTTCACTTTGTTTTATGTATGCGGTCATATTTTTTCTTTGATATCTCTCCTCTCATAGAACTGAATAATATTTCCAAAGCCATACCTAGTTGTCACCATAATGGACCCAACGAAACCTTGTCAATCTAAACGTCTTTTGGACCTCCCCACATTAGTGGGAGGCGTTCCAGGTCTTTCTCTATTTAGGCGTCAAGGATGGAACACCGCCACCCTTATCGATTCATCCTTTTTAGGGGCATCTTTATTTGGGAACCCTCAAGGATCACCCAATGCCACACCAACGAAAACCCCACTAGGGTCACCGCACACCACTCCTCCCACAACCCCTTGGGGTATGCGGAGCGATACCCATTCAGGGAGCCAATTGAACACACAGCCGGGTGCGTCACAGACAAACCCCATATTTAACCATAACCTTATGTTTTCACAGTCCACAATGGCATTCAACACACAATTACCTTTCTTAGCATTGTTGAATTTACTTGATCTAACCAAGTTAACGAACAACCCCATTGTGCACAACCCCACATGCCCCACCATGCCCACGAATATCCTTTCGAACATTCCAAAATTTGAAGGGAAGCAAGTGGAATACCCTGGAAATCATTTCATGACTTTCCACTTGTGGTGTTTGTCGAATAGCATCATTGATGATACTATTTAGCTAAGACTTTTCCAACGCACCTTAACCGAACCAGCTCTAAAATGGTATGTGGAGAAACCTTCTGCTACACATGGAACCTTTAGCACCCTCGCTACTATTTTCCTCACCTATTTTCAGCTACCCATCCACCATGATTCAGGGATGGAATTACTAACTCATTTTAGGCAGACACCAGCTGTCCATATCTCGGACCATCTCCACGAATGGCGATGACATCATAGTTTGTGTAAACCCAAACTCGACGATCGAGTTCTGTTGGACCTATTATTGAAAACTCTCACTACAAAGATTTCAAATGATGTGGCAACCCAAAATCCCTCATCTGAAGAGGATGAAATTGGAAAATCCCAACAGATCGAGCTGATATACACACAGCCAGGATATTTTACAGTATTCTACCTAATGCCCCGCGCCTACAAACTTACAAATAATTTCTAGGCACGTCAAATACCGTAAACTGATTGAATGGGTCACTGACCCAAAATAACCTAAGCAACAGTGTCCATTACCTCATTACGCATATGATTATAACCAGAAAATTCCACAACCAGGCTACCATCAGAGTCATCATGCACCTTTGCAAAACATGACTAATAGGGCGTAGTCGTACCATCATAAAAAATGAGGACCATAGTCTCCTACACAGGGTAACCAGTACATAGCTAGAAATGCTGACAAAAGAGCTCCCCCCCGGCAATAATTCACAAACCAGGGACAAGGACCACAATATTACCAGTCCCTAGCACAAAACTCACCAATGCATAATAATGCACTGGTGAAATTTGTGCAACCTTCCCAGGCACAACTGTGCCAGTCATATGACCAGGAGAATCCTAGTTATCCTCTGAACGCGACAAGGAAAAAATAAAAAAATAAACAAAAGGGAAATCCTGGACAGGGGGGAAACAACCAACAACGTCTTTCGCGATCTCGGGATGGGGGCAATCCCAACTGAAATCAAAACCATTAGACAAATAACTGCCAAGGGAAAAACAAGAGGGTGAATCTTGAGACCAACCAATCTTGTGCAATTTGTGGTGAGTACGGCCATTACACTCACCATTTTCCAAATCTCCCTGAGCTGAAGAAGCTTCAGGGTAACCGAGGACAAGGGGGACCCTCACATCAGACAGTTGTCATGCCGGAGCGCTTCCCCCACCAAGGGACGATTAGCACCCAACAACAGCAAACACCCCCCGAAAATTCTGGAAAAAGCAGCCACGAAATATATATGACTGGCGAAGAAATGTTTTTTCAAACACGAAATCACAATTAAAATACCCCACAAGACACCAATGCGTTAGGGTCTAGCACGAGTTCGCCAACAACATCGTTAACAATATTGAAAATTATTATTGAACCTTTTCCAAAAATGTCCAAGGGACCAACAAGGCAAGCAAGAAACCACTCCAAGGTGGCCCATAATTATAGTATTATGGACCATTTATCTCAATCTCCCACTGCCATGTCAGCTTTGGAAGTCCTGCAATCATGCCCAAAGTAAAGGAAAGTCTTACTTTCCACATTAGGCGCCATTGGCCATGCCGATTCGCACCTAATGGCTTTTTCTTTAGATAAATCTACCCCTAAGCTTCCTTCGCTGGTCGCCTTTCAGGTACCAGTGTCAGTCCAAAATATCACTATCCACTTCTATATCATTGATGAGGGTGCATCCACATGAATCATGTTAAATAACTTTTGGAAGAAGTTAGGGTCTCCCGAACTGAAGCCATCATACATCACACTTAGAGCATAGAGATGCCCATCTGCTCCCGTTGGTATCTACCAAAATGTCCTAGTTTTCTTAGCTGGAAAAATGGTCCTTATAGACATAGAGGTCTTGGATGCCCAATTGGATTACAACATACTCCTTGGGAGTATTTATATATACACCATAACAGCCATAACATCCTTTGTCTTCTGAACCATGATGTTCCCCCATGAGGACCGCATCATTACTGCCGACCAATTGACGTATCACTACAATCGATCCCTGACAAGTGTTGATTTTGTTCTACCCTATGTAGACACATCTGCTGAGATGCTTACATGATACAAAGAATATGGCCCTAACCAATTCAAACTGGCTTCTATCCTAGGATCATTCCTAGGAGATCCCCTTGTCATACCAGAATCACCCACTAATATCACAAAGGCCCTAGTTTGCATGATGTCTACATCAAGCATCAGAACCAGCCAGGAGACAAAGACAAGAAGTAATGACACCGAGGCATCTGCCAAAGCGGCCTCTCTTTCTTACGCCATCTCCAAAACTCCTTTCCTATACCCCACACCTGGTTTTGTGTTACAATAGGTCTTGGCAATAGTAATGTTGCCAAATATGTCTTTCAAAATACCAGTTTGGTACTTTTTCCGGCTACCTCGACCAAAGCCATAGGCATCACCTCTACAGGGTTAATCCCCCCTTACTCCTAAGGATACCCCACATGTTAAGGAGTTTGTCTCCATCAGACCACCTAAGGACACTCCTATCGCAATACCAGTTGTCACGACCAAGAAAACCCATCAAAAGGGGAAGAAGTTAGAAAATCCCATCATACAACGAGAATTACAACCTTGCACCATATGTGGCATAGTAGGGCACCATACCCATATCTACCCGAATCTGGACGAATTAAAACCACTCCTTGACTCTAACACAAATATCGCAGCAAAAAATTCCATAAAAAGGACCCAGCCACCAAAAATCAAGGCAAGGCATTGCGTACCAATCACACATGAGCTATCTGTGGAAATTATGGACATTACACCCATCACTTCCCAAAAATATCGCGATACATGCATGCCCTACATGCCATCTAGAAATCATACCAAGAGGATCCCTCCATGCAGTCACATGGAGAAGAACCTCTCATCATATTATATATGCAAGAAGCACGGAAGTCACCAGAATGCCTTCCATTCACCCCCCCTCCTCCTATCGAATGCATTGCACTCTGCGATGAACAAGATCACTTCATCGCCGAATGCATAGCCCTAGAATTGTTACAGTGGTGGTATCCAGTTAATGTAGTACACCACACTGACCCTCTAGCCATCCAACATTCATGTTAGGTGTGTGGTGGCAATCACCCATTGCACCATTTCCACTACATACCTTGATTCTGCTTAGTTCTAACCAGTCTACGCATTGCCATAGTTCGTCTCACCCTCAAAGATGGCTCTGACACAGAATCCATGGAGAACTTGACAACGCTAGAGGATGTGACAAGTAGGTCCATTCTCTTCCTATCAGCTGAAAAGTGGCCAGTCGAGGAATCCTTAGTTACCATGTCCTGCCCTCCATGAAGAAGACAAACATGTGCTTTGTGTAATCAATGCAACCATGCGATACTTGCCCTAACCTAGAAGCACTATGTTGTTGGTACCCAATCACGTCGCCAAAATAACAAGATGGGAACACCCATGTCCAATGTTTTTGTCTAGTATGTCAAGGAAAACACCATGAGAAGCATTGTACATATATCCCACGAGTGCGCCCACTAATTGACATGATACATTTATTAGAGATGCACCCCTGGGATATCATCAATCCAGAGCTCAAAAACCCTCATGGAAGGAAGATCGCCCACAGGCAGTCTACCATTCATACTCATTCCAGCACATTGGGCGATTAAAAAATACGCATCAACCTAGTATGACCCATGTCCAACCTAGGCCAACATGGGGACTATGCGACAGAATTGGCCACCCGGTCAATCATTGCAAAGAACTAAAGCACCTCGTGAACAGTTTCTGCATAGTCTCTTTCCTCCCACAAAGACATCTCTCTAACCAAGAGAAGATCATGCACTGTTATTGCCGGATTTACTCACACTTTCATCATACAATAAAATGTTATCATCTCCCAAATCTTAGAGTGGAAAGAGTGGTGTTAAGTCTACACTTCCCACAAGAGCTATACTTACCCAAGGCAAAAACTCGGAAATGGTAGCAGAGAACTCTCTCCCCCACGCCTCATCCTTTATGAGCATCCACTTCAGGGATGAAGAGTAGTGTTGGATCCCACACCATCTACTTTGTAGGCATAGTGGTACCATGCACCATCTACACTGGCTATAACCACAAAACTAAGGCATGCATATTAATGGAAACATTCAGGCACCTCTGCACCAGGCACAACTTCCAAATTATGGAAAGTGCTCAACCCAAGGAGGAACCTAGCCTTTCCCTCATGCAAGCTTCCATGATGGATATTCCTCCCCCACCAAACATCGACGACATGATACATCACATACGATTCATATCATCATGTATCGGAACCATGACTCGATCTGTCTTCTCATCATTCATAGGTGTCGAGTCAACTGCAACTATGAGAGTAGCTATACCAACAACTGTGCAAACTTAGTATGTTCGCACTCTGTCGACCAAATTTGGTTCGACCACATCGACGATGGAATAATTTTCATGTCTGTCGACCAACTTCGTTAGGACTGAACCTCTTCCTCACGACCCTGCACAGACACAATCCACCTTAGGATCCTTATTTCATTCAGATGAGGATATCCTCAAGGCCATGATGAAACCCAATTATCTATGGGATGCAATGCATCACCGCTCATTCTTTTTCCTTGAAAAAACGTCCAACTCTAAAAAAATAGGAAACCAAGAAATTTCTGCAATTGAGTCAAAATATTTTCTCCCGTTGGGGAAATTTGATTGGTTCAAAAACCCCATTCCGATGCCTGATGCATTCGAATAAGGGAACATTTGGAACATTTCTTCTACCATCAAGGTGAATATCTCTAGAAAACTTGAAAAATTTGAAGAAATCGCACTGGGGGCAGCATGTTCAACGGAAGAGATAAATTCTTACACCCAGTTGTTGCAAGAGTATTTGATATATCTTCGCATTGGACTACTCGGGAATGCCAAGGCTTAGTCCCACTATCGTGGAGCACCATACTAACACCTGGCCTGACGTACCACCAATACATCAGAAAAAACATCAACTCCACCCATCCAAGGCAGAAGCGATCAAACAAGAAATTGATAAGCTTCACAAAGCCGGGTTCATCTACCCCATCACTTATACATCTTGGGTTTCCAACCCTGTTCCCATCATGAAAAAACAGGGCACCATACGTGATTGTACCGAATTCCGTGATTTGAACTAAGCTTGCCCAAAGGAAAACTACCCTACCCCATTCATCAACCAAGTCATTGATGCGTGTGCATGATATGAATCCCTCTCCTTTATGGATGATTTCTATGGGTACAACCAAATCCAAATCCGTCACATCGACCGGTACAAAACCACATTCACTACCCTCTCGGGCACATTCGCATACCAAGTGATATCATTTGGCCTAAAGAACATTGGAGTCACTTTCCCGAGGGCCATGAACTTCATCTTTCATGACTTGTCGCACCTCATCCTCACCTACTTGGACGACCTCATAGTCCGATCCAAGAAGCGATCAGATCACCTCGAGGATCTGCGACTAGTGTTCCAATGATGTCAGCAATACAACCTACACTTGAACCCTCTCAAGTACATCCTATGCATCACAACAAGAAGGCTTATAGGTTTTATCGTGTCCCAACAAGGAATTAGAGTGGACCCCCTCAAGGTTCAAGCCATCAAAGAGGTACCTCCACCTCGAACCCTGGAGAAGCTACAAATATTGTAGGGAAAGGCCAATTTTCTGAGACGTTTCGTCCCAGACTATGCCACTTGCTCCTAAGGATTCCTGCACCTCCTCTACCAAGACATCACATTTAAAAGGGAAAATCAAGCCCAACAATCATTTGACGTGCTGAAGGACACATTATCTTCAGCACTGTTGATTAGTCCCCCAGACTACAACAAGGACTCCATCCTGTATCTATCAGCATCCGAGATTGCCTTGGCTAGAGTATTGATCTAGGAAGGCCCAGATGGGAAGGAGAACATAATTTATTACATTAGCAAAACATTAGCAGGTCCCACATTAAGATATGATCCAAAGGAAAAATATTCCCTAGCATTAATCCACGCAGTCCAAAAAATTTACCACTACATCATCTTGAAGACTACAACAGTCATCACATATATTAATCCCATCAAATGCCTGCTCACGCATCATTTAATGAACCATAATTACGCTCACTGGATAGTCATAATGCAAGAATTCGACTTACAATTTCGATCCCCCAAGAGAAAAAAGGCTTTAATTTTAGCCAAATTCATAACGGACCTCCCAAGGCAGACCAAAGCGTCCCCATTCAATGATTCGCTAGTATACGAACATCTCTTCTTGTTATAAACTGATGACCCTTGGTATGGAGAAATTCTCCTATTTTTACGAACCAAAAAGTTCAGACCCTAGCTCACTCATGATGACCGTCGGCGCATACACCACCAGGCACCTCAATAACTCCTCATGGGAGATGTCTTATACTGACAAGGCATCGACACCATCTTACGTTGATGCCTCACCCATGACCAAGCTTAGCAAGCCCCTAATGACTACCACAGCAGAGCTTGCGGTGGAAATCTCT
Source organism: Pinus albicaulis (assembly GCA_034641835.2). NCBI lineage: Eukaryota > Viridiplantae > Streptophyta > Pinopsida > Pinales > Pinaceae > Pinus > Pinus albicaulis. The sequence continues at coordinate 778,131,031 of CM076569.1, read as the reverse complement.
TTGGAATGTCCACCACCCAAAAATTCCTATGGGCAGGATATTTTTGGCCCACGTTATTTTGTGATTCCATTTCAGCAGTCAAGAGGTGTGAGTGATGTCAATGCTTCACTCACAAGGCAAGAGCCCCTCCGGCTCCCCTGCACCCCATCATAGTCGCTGGTCCCTTCTGTAAGTGGGGGATCGATTTCATGACTTGCAACCCAGCATTGTCGAGAAATCACAAATACATTATTGTGGTCGTCAACTACTTGACCAAGTGGGTAGAAATTAGGACTACATATGACGACATAGCAGAAATCGTTGCACAATTTTTGTTTAACCATGTCATTTCCCAATTTAGCGTGCCAAAAGAGCTAGTCTCAGACAATGGAAAACACTTCAAAAATGAAATTTTCCAAGAGCTATCTCACCACCTCAGATTTACTCATGAATTTGCATCACCATGCTACCCCTAATCCAACAGACAGGTAGAAGTTTTAAACAAAGTACTTAAAACAATGTTACAGTGCATGGTGAATAACCACAAAACAAATTGGCACCACATGCTTTTCACCACCCTGTGGGTATACCGCACAACAGTAAAAACATCAATAGGGTTCACACCCTTCCACTTGGTATACTAGGTCAAAGCCATTATTCCCATCGAACGCGAGATCCCAAATTTACACGTTGTCATCGAACTCCTCGGTGACACCTTGCCTCTAGAGAAACACTTGATACAAGTGGGGTTCGTCGATGAAAGCCGATGCCAGTCGCTCCAGCACAACAAGGCCCATAAAAATCAGGTGAAAGCATCGTTTGATCACAACATCAACCCTCGATAATTTACCGAGGGTGAGTTATTCCTCCACTACGATGTCGTGAAAGAAGCCCTAGGGCTAGGAAAGTTCGAAACCTTGTGGAAAGGACCCTACATGATAAAACATTGTCTCCTAAAGGGGGCATACATATTGAAAAACCGAATGGCACATGCCTTAGTAACCCCGTCAACGGTCTCTACATCAAGAAGTTTTACCCATAAGGGCCAAGAGGTTCCAGCACTAGAATCAACATTCACAAACCAAAATTTATTTTGACCAAAGACTAATCACAAAAATCACTCTAGTGTCACAATTGATCTTCAACCCAACCATTACTTTGGGTTCGCTGATGGAGCATCGCGATGGTCTCATAGTTTAACAGTCACCACCTAGGTAATCTACCACCCTGAAAGATTGCCATTATTCACCAGCGGAGTATGCATCGGATCAGCAACAAACAATAAAGCAGAATATGACATCGTCATAGGGCTTATGTGTGACTCCTTCAATCAAGGAATTCGTCGCTTGCATATCTACCTTGATTCCCAGTTAGTGGTATCAAAATTAAACCAAGAGTTTGAGGTACAAGATTCACATATGTTTAGAAAATATTTGTGTGAAAAAAGGTTCAGCCATCAATTTGATCATATTACATTCACACATGTACGAAGAAATCAAAACCAGATAGAATATCACATAGCTAACGACATAATAAATTGGAATGCATCCCAGATAAACCATCATACATAAAACCAAAAAACATAAAAAACATAGATATTCATAAAAAATACATATCATCCATTAAAACATATAAACAATAGACACATCATATAGAGCCACAAAAAATACATCTCTCATATATACCAATAAATGTATGTCGGAGTACAAAAAATAGGTTGTGTCTCTGACCCGCAGGTCAGCCGAAAATACATAGACAATAGTCGTAAAAAATAAGGGAAGCATCCTCATAACAGGTGCTTATATTGTTTACAAAAAAGGTCTCTAGGGCTACACCCCTCTAGGTTGGGCACTTGGAGCCACGGCTGCTCCCGATACCAGTACTGGGGAAATTGTCAAAACTGAAGCCGCCACACGGTGGAGAGTTGGTTGATAGCCCCTCTCACGGGCCATCAGCATCTCCAACCAAAATTCATCCAAATCATTAACAAACCCACGGGTAGGAATACTCTGGGTTAGGAAATCCACTTGGCCCCACGCATCCTATAGATCGTGGGCCCTAACCTCTAGAGCAGCCGTCTACTATGTCACCTCTACAACACGAGCCTCCTCCGCCTTGGAGTGATCGATCGCCATAGCGCACTCAGCAGCAGCCGCACTGTTACCCTCCCTGGAGGGGCCAACCTCGCCGCCAGGTAGTCCACCCTGAGGCTGCGCTGGATCCCCTCACTGTCCCCCAGTTGGAAGCAGAACACCTCGAGGCCTACGGATCCGATGGTGCCCCACCAACCGAGCCACATGATGCCCGACCTCGCCAATATCTGCAAGAGTAACAAAACTATGTCAATGTCATCATAATACGCATATAAATCATAGATTCTCAACAAATGCAGAATACAACATAAAAAATATACGTACTTTCCCCCATGCATATCTCATAGGAAGACCCATATCTGGGTCTCCTCGAAAGTCCATCCCAACATACAGGTAAGGCAGGAACATCTGAGGATTGGCTTCAAACCAAGCCTCTATAGTGGTGTTCTAGTAACGCCCCACCCGTCCTCCCCCATCGCGAGGCATCATTGAGGCCCACCTACTCATACGAGGGTCATGGGTACCCCCAGCAAGCACTGCCACCACAGGCCTCAGCAGCACCACTCTCTTGTACATGATGATACACAAGATGCTAGCATACATGAATAACTTAGATCAATCATAGACCTTCGATAGTTGAGCCAACATCTTGTCATAGCAGTGACGAGAAAAATAAAAGAAGTGTCTAGCCCTCAACCGGCGCAGAACAACAATCTGTGGGCCTGATGCCCGATGAGGCAATGATGAACCTGTCAATCACATGATCACTACCATAGCACACCGCTCAGCTAAGTCAGTCACAAAGGCTATCAGAATACACCCCTCCGTGAGAGGTGCCCCTCTAAAGTGAATATCTACAAACTGCCTGAGATCAACCCTCCCGAGGGGGAGAAGATAACGGAGTGCCTCACCCTGATGCATTAACTTGGTCATAAAGTATATATCCGTCTTGGGATGGATAGCCAACTTGCACCCCCGTATCACCACAACCTTGTGCCTCCTCTTCCAACATCGGATCAGGTAGCTCAATATACGATCCTGTGATCGCTAGAGGTTATTCTCCAAGAACTTGAGAAGACCCCATCTCGCCAACTTCTAGTGTGCATTGGCATAATTTTCAATAGTGATATGGAGGTCAGGCGAGTCCCTCTCCCTCCACAGTATCCTTTCATGAATCAGGCACACATCAACAACATAAAAACACCCAAATTGAAAAAATTTCATAATTTTTTTCCCAAAATTTTCTAGCTTGGTCGTCATGCCTGTTTCTAAAATAGGTGTGCCTTCCATGCACTTATATCTTGTACAAGTGTGGAAAATTCACGCAGAAATCCCCCACAAGTGCGAAAATTTCATGCAAAACCTTTAGTTCTGCGCGAAAAAATTGCGTCTGTTCCTTGATCGCCTACACGAACAAGGCTAGAAAAAGATGGGGATCTGTACAAACCCAGTTTATACGGACACCTTCCCAGACACACTAAAAAAATTAAAATGCAGGGCATTATGAGGCATACCTGGCTCAAGAATCACGAATCTCGAGTACTCAAACTGACCACAATGGAAGGAACAGCCCAATAGAAGCCTCTGATCTCTCAAACTCTCAAACACTCAAATGTCGCAAATGAGCTGAAATGAGCCATATTGGCCTATATCTCACCCTTTTCCAAATGTTTTGAGGAAAATAATGGGAGCTCAGAGGACCTAATTGTAGAACCGAAAGCAACACAGTGATTAACACCTCATAATGCCTGACGAAGGCTCCACACATTCACACCTCCGAAAAAATAACATTTTCAATCCCAACAGGTATGCCCTCTCTCATCATCTATTCATTCAGCACATGTTTTCAATAATATTTGAATGAGGAATATGATTTCACTTGGGGTATTTTTGTTGAAGTTATTATACAGCACATCAAACCATCCATCGCCCCATCCACCAAAAGTTCCAGAGTATTTATCATTCTACCCTCAACAAGATAGAGTCCCAGAGAAACTCTGTATATCGTGACATCATTTCTCCACAAGAAATTAACCATAGGTTCCAAAAAACTCGACCATGTTTATCATCTCACCACCTTGCACATGATAAACATCCTTTCCAGGTCGGCAGAGCCTCCCCTCCATGGGGTTCATCAGTCATCGTAGACCACACATCAGAAAAACATGATTCCATGACCATAATGCCTCAATATAGGAAGCACTTCATGCCCATCCACCAATCATGCATCAAGTCAAGTTGTACCACATCAAAATAAAACCTCCTTCCTGGACAACCATTTTTTTTGCAAGTAGATCGAATGACACACCACTACGTCTCGCATTTGGCCTACCATCCCTCCATCAGCATAGCCTATCTGTGATATTTTTCATCTGCTTCATCATCCCCACACAGAGACCAACCAATGGGGCCCCCACCCTTAGCAAAAACACCTTCCTCACATCATCAATGAGCTAGAATTTTTCATGTTTTTGGGCATCCGTCTCTGTGTTTTGTACAACCCAATCCCATTTTTTTATTCTTTTCAAAACTGTACAAGGACCTCAAATGGAGAATAGTCCCCCACTCATCTATTCATTTTTCTCTGATGGTAGCAGTCCCTATTCACCCTTGGTTAGAGCATTACACCTTTCATGAAAAGCCACCACGACATTCATAACCAACATATACCCACCCTAGACGTCCTACCGACCCCAGGGACTTCCTCATCAGAAATAATTATGACTGCTGCCAAGATGCTTTTTATGCTCTGACCTTGAGACATTGAACTTCCATCATTAGTCAATAAACCTCACCATTATGCCTATGTTAAACCTATCAAATCAGAGACCCTAATCCCTTGCATCATTATCTCTCTCGTTCGGTTGAGGTTTATTTTTTGTCGACTTCAACACATATCCTCCAAAAAGGAAGCAATACCTTAGATAGCCCCTCACCACAATTGGAGCATCCTCGGGTGGCACTATGTGAGTCATCATTGCCCATATATGTCATCAATCCTCTTGAAATTCAACTACAACAAAAGCTTTCATCTCAAGATGGTATCGTACTTTACAACCATTGCACTTTGCCCAGATTCGTCGAAAACCCGTGCCATTATAAGCATCTCTTTCAACAATGCTTACATGGGAAGGTCCTAGTCATACACTCATGCGTACAATGAGAATTTATATGCCATACCAATATTATGCATGTGGGCACCACATTCAACCTACTGTCAAAGAAAAAAATGCCCCTGAGGGCGTCAACAATCGTCGTCATCAACCAAATCAGCAGATCACTACCATATCAGTGACATAGACAAAACATTTGTCTATCAGATAGATTTGTTTAGCTATGCAAATAACTACGAGCATGGGACATGTCCGCCTCATATAAAAGTTGTATTTATTGTATCATACTATTTCTTGCAGGTTTCGACGACTGTAGTTATTCTTTACCCATTGTAAGGGGGTTTCCAACCTTGGGTTGTATGCAAGTCTCTCTCTCTCGACACGGGTTACACGAGAAAATAAACCATAATTTATTCCGGCTATAGTTCTTCCTATACCTCACACAGCCCAAATTTAAGAGACAAATTTGTTATCCTTTGGAAAATCGACGAGAAAAAAATGAAATTACCTAATGTCAGAGGCAGGATTTACGAGCTCGAAATATTAGAGGGATACGCGAAATTTTTAAAAAACCTAAGGTCAGAGGCAAAAATCTAGTCACCTTTCAAATACTCAGAAAAATGCACACTTTGCCACACTTGATTTTCTTGATGTTACCTTTATGACTTTCCCTCAAAAGCCTCTGGGATCACATGAGTGGTGGAAGTCACCATCGGGACCACTTGGCACACTTGGGAAATGATCCTCCACTTGAGGCCACCCAAGGACAGTTGCCTACAACCACCTTGGGACCTCAAGTGAGCAAAAAAGGGTATCAATCCCCACTCTTGGGTCACTATCCACAAGTGTACCAAGAGAGGGAACAAGGATTTGAATTTTCCTATAAATTGCCACCATGAGAAGAGCAAAAGGAGAACACATTGTTATGTTGGCCAAAGTTCCCATGAGACAACCAGCAGTGTGTGATCCGGAGCAGCAATAGAGTTAGAGGATTCGGTTGGTTGCAACCCAAAAACTTCAATCCCTTAGGAGAAGAGAGAGGCTTTGTAGAACCATCTCAACGGTAAATCCCTCCTTGCATTGGGTCTTAGAACTCCATAGTTCTAAGGATCCTTTAGCAATTTTGTAATGTTCTGCCTTTTATTTTACTACTAGCGGTCAATAAGAGGGGTAGGGCAATAAGATATAATTCATTTCGAACAGGTGAACAAAATTCAGAAATAGATCAAATAAAATGTTTAAAGGGCTCAAATTGGGTCGCATTGACAGGGAGAGACGCCATTTGAACTTGATCCTCTAGATATCCAATTTTATCAAGATGTATAAGAGGTTCAGGAGCTGGAAAACTTGATTCCTTTCCTGGTAAACATTATTCATCATCTAAATCGTCTACAAATACAATTTCATTAATTGATAATTCTAAAGGAGGATTAGAAATTTCACACACAATAATTTCCTCCTTAGAGGTTTGAGGATTTTCCTGATTCACATAGATTGGAAAGAAAATATTAGGGATAAGATCTGGCCAATTTGTATCTTCCAGATTATCATGATGATCATAAAAATAGATATTTTTTTCAGGTTGAAGGTATTGTAGAGAAAAATAAAACAAAAATTAGGATTTATCACCTAAATACATCCAATCAAAATTTGTTTCAGGAAATCCACAACCAAAATGAAGAAAACTAGCAGCAAATCCTCCAATGATTCTTCAGGTTTCAATCTAATTTTATTTATCCTTTTAAACACATATTGAAAATCGTACATGTCAGGTAACATGTGGCACCACTGCTTTACATGCACTTCAAGTGTGATGGTGTACAATCTTCCAATAACATATTTAAAATGCATTATGTTAGAGTGACAGAAATGAGGAAATTGAAGCATATGTCCAAACATTGTTGTTCGCTCCTCTCCATTAAACTTAAAATGTGACAAGTGATAGACTATTTCCATTGGAACTAAAATATTAACACTTTTAGAAAAACAACCTGGGATAGATTTGGGATAGAGCCATTTAAATATATGAAACTAAATATAGCCTCAAGCACTCAACTTTTCATCTTTCCCTCCTTCTAGCACGAACAATTTTTGTGACATTTCTTGATGTCACCAACAACTAGGGGGTCGCCCTGGTGTGAAGACCCAATTATACCTCACATCATTTAGGATAGGATCCATAACATGTATGTGGGCCTAAATACCACCATGAATGTTTCCCACTTGGCTTTCAAATGTGAGGATGCTAGAGCGAAGGCAAGAAATAAATTCCTAGATAATGAGACAAAGTCAACCCAGTATTTAGAGACTGTGAAAATAGGTACAAGAAAGCCACAACAACAATGAGAACAAGTATACCAGGAAAAGGATCAGTGAGCCAAAACCACCTTATATATAGATAAACAATAACATACCAAAGGTTAACTACAAATTATTTCACAATAGTTCACCGACATTCCATGGAATAAGTAAGCACATATTCAAAAGCAAACACACATGAAAAAATTACAAACTAGTCCATAACATATTGCCTATATGAAAGCACACATACAAATACAATGAAAATATCGGATAACAAATACAACCACTATGATTAATCGTGGAATTCGGTGCCCAAAATGAATAAATTTTTATTATTGTTTTTGCAAGTACAAGTACATGTCTTGTAATTCATAAAATCCCAATAGTGGGACATGGGCTTCTCATACCACTATCCATCGCAAAATGCTATCCTCGCTACAGCTCACCCTACTAGTTACTAGTCACTGAGAGTTGAGTGCCTCTAGCTCTCAAGAAAAAATAAATTATCTAACTATAGTCATAGCTCAAGTGAAAAAAGTCCCATAACAATTAGGCATGAGGCACATTTATAGAGGAGAGGTGACTGTTCACCTACCTGGACCTTTGACCTACCCTCACAACTCTTGAGCTTCTTCACTGCTCTCCCTTGTCTAGTGAACGCTGCTTGCTTAGTTCAATATATGCATAGTAAATAGCATCATGGTGAGAAAAAATTACATGATGAGAGAAAAAAAGGTTTTGAGAAACCCTAGGGTTCTCGCTGTCAATGTTTATGTGAATCCATGGAAACTTACATGAACTATTAACAAAGGATTTGGTGGTCATATTTTTTTATTGAATGTATATTCACTTGCTTCTGCATCTTCCACTAAGGTTTACACTGTAACCTAAGAAATTTATGTGGAGCCATTTTTCCCATTTTTGAAACCCTAGTTGCATAGCCTCTTGTAATAAACCTTAGTTTTCTCCATGCAAATATTCTACCAATAAATAAGTGATAGTAGTCATACATACCTTTAAACAAATGATAGTAGTCATAATAACATGATTGAAAGAAAAACATTAATTTGGATCCCTCTATATTCCCCTTTTTTGTAACGGGTTTGTTAGAGGAAGTGGCATTTGCAGGGCCTTTCTAAGCTTCCTCAATCATGTTTTCATCCATAGACCTACTATCAAACGTGGAACAAACACTAAAATGTAGCTTCATTTTCTTGTAGTGTCACTGTTTATGAATTCTTGCGGACTGTTGTCCTCCAACATTGCCTCCATCTTGTCCTTCCAAGATATGTAATTCGAACTACCCTCAAGGGAATATTCGAGTCTCAATCCATGGAAAGACATCCTCATATGTTGTTGGTCCTGAAGAATAAATCTACAAATTGGATTCACATGTAGATTCCTTCTCTAATACCATGTATAAAATACACATAGATTCAATTGATATTGTAATATGCTAAAAAAAAAAATACTTGAATCTATTCTACAATTTGTGGAAACCAATTATGATTTCACAATAACGTGAACAAGAAAGAGAAATAATTTCAATCACACAACACAAAGATGTATCTGGGGAAAGCCTCAATCCAGCTATCTGTATATTGCATAAAGCCAAGAATATGAAACAATAAAATGATTCTCTTAGGCTTGAGAGCTCTCTACACTATCTCTGATTGTCCCACTCTGATATGAGAAAAATTGGTCCAACAATTAACCAATTCCTTGCCCTTGTATGACCAGCCTTACTCATGCATTCCTGAGGGAATTGAGCCCCTATTAATTATGAAATTCCAACAAATTTATTACACAATACATCCAAGGAATATTGTTAACCTCATGCATGACCTGCAAAATTTTCTAATTACACAACTGATAGTATAATTCCCTTTAACTCCATTCTCAAATGGGTCTTCCTTAGAATTTACATGCAACAACTATTTATATAGAATTATCAGTTATCTGATTGATCACTGCATGTGAATTAAATTAGAATTAATTCACTAGACCTCTCACTAGATCATCCATTAGTTAGAACTAGCTAAAACTAATTTTAACTCAAATAATTAAATTAAGCAATTAAAACTTAAAATAAACCACAACTGGACCCCCTAAAACTTAGAGATCACTCTACATGCCTCCAGTTTGACCCTCAACTCGAATTGACTGAGCTAACTAAGTCTTCCCAACTCAGTTAAATCGTACAAGTTGTCATGTGATGTGGAATTACAATTTCCTTCTAATTTAATTAAGGGGAAATTAATATAGAATCCATTTTGGTGTCATTTTCAATATTTCTTGTTTCCATTTTCAATGCTCCCTCTCAACAAGAAATGAATTCAACTCTATCCCAATCTGGTACCTTTGGAATATTTTTCATGCAACACTCCTCTCTAGTGTTTTTTCTACTGCAACTCATGAAAATTAAAATCATCACAACTGAATCATTGTGATCAATATGATGCATATGTCACATAAGTCCCTGATTGCTACTAGTTACTGCATTGTCTATTGAAAACATTGTGTTGTTGCTGACTCTACACAACTACCAACTATGCTTTGTGCTCACCAGTATCTGATTGCTACTAGTATTTGCATCTGTCACTATCACATGTGACTGCATCAACTGCCACTGATCCATCCTTCTACTATGTACTATGGGCCCCCATAGAAATATAATGATCCATGAGACAAGACATCTCAATGGAACCTGCCCAAATTTTTGCACTCTTGGGACTATTATTTCACATTTCCCCACCTCTCACCTAGAGGTATGGATACATGTTCTCCCTCTACCCACTTGGCTTAAAATTCCCCCCTAAAGGAAGTCTTTGCTTGAGTCGATGCCTCCACTTGATCTTCTCTTTGACTCTCCAATTGTGGCTACTCCACATCTTGTTGAGGCTTATTCTGACGCTGCATGTTGAGAGGTAATTCATGCTCCCTCTAAACCACCAATTCTATAACCTTTTCCTTGCTCCTCAAGTATTTTCATGCATCTTTGACCTTGAGAACATACAGGTTCTTGAATCGCACACCGATTTGTTTCGCTTGTCCCGTGGTGATGTGTTTAAGGAAAACCTTTCCTTTTCTAAATATCACATCATATCCATGGTCTTTCAATACCTCAATGGAAACAAGATTCTTATTTTGTCTTGGAAAAAATAATACATTTGTGAGTCTGATAGGGGAGCCAAACTCCCTATGAAATGTAATTGTACCTATTTCAGTCACACTATACCTCCCATCATCTCCAAACTCTATGTTATGTTTGAGGTATTTCTCCTCCAAGTCACTTAAGTGATCTCTATTCCATGTCATATGGACCGAGGCACTGTTGTCGAGATACCACAGGCATCCCATTACAATGATGTTCATGCATGCAATGAGATTGAAATCAAGTTCGAACTATCAAGCTAGAGCTTCAACTATTGTTGCTACTGTAAGCTCCTTCTTTCTTGCCTTATGTGGACATTTCGTGGCATAGTGCCCAAACTTGTGACAATGAAAACACTTGATGTTGGACAAGTATTTCTTCTTGCCCTATTCAACTTGGGACTTCTTCCCCTTCACTTTCTTTTTTTTTCCTAATAATGCAAAAAAATCTTCTTTGTCTTTGGAAGAGGTCCCGTCTCTAGTGTTTCATTGAATTTCTTCTTACACCAAGTTGGACCACAATCACTCCCACTTTGGTAGCTTCTCCCTCCAATTTACTGAATCTTGGTAGTTGTGCCAGCTCTTGGGAAGGCCTTCAAGTGCTAGGATCACTAGATCATCCTCGGGAATGGTAACACCAACACTTCCAAGCTCATCTCTACATTGAGTGAACTTCGTCAACTATTTTTTTAATGTCTCGTCCTCCTCAATCTTGATTTTTTTGAGCTTTTCCTTCAACGCCAACTTCATGTGGTCGTTGCTATTCTAAAACAAATATGTTAAGGCCTTTCACATAGCATATGTATTTTCCTTTCCATGGAGGTTCGAGACAATATGATCTCAAACTCCTTCTAACATAATCCTTCTCACCTTTGCTACATTATTCTTCCATACATCAAGATTTGGAGCATATGTTGCTACGGGCCTGGGAATATCAATGTCTATGAATTCCTTCATTTTGTTGTCCTCCAAAATTTTCTCAATATTTTCCTTCCAATCTATGTAATTCGAACTACCCTCAAGGGCATATTCAATTCTCAATCCATAGAAATACATCCTGATCTATTGTTGGTCCTGAATAATAAATATGCAAATTTAATTCCCCTATTCAAAAAAAACTTGTATTATTCTCTTCTATAGTTATTCTCGCTCTGATAGCATGTAGAAAATACACAGATTCAACTGATCTTGTAATATTCTAAAAAAAAGTACCTGAATCTATTCTACAAATTGTGGAAACCAATTGCACTTGCACAATCACATGAACAAGAAAGAGAAATCATTTCAATCACACAACACAAAGTCAAGAATATGAAACAATACAATGCTTCTCTCAGGATTTAGAGCTCTCTACACTATCTTTGACTGTCTCACTATGATCTGAGCAAAATTGGTCCAATACTTAACCAATTCCTTACCCCTGTCTGACTAGCCTTACTGACGTGTTCCTGAGGGAATTGAGCCCCTATTAATTAGGAAATCCCAACTAATTTATTGCGCAATACATCCAAGGAATCATGTTGACCTCGTACATGATCTGTACAATTTTATAATTATACAACTGATAGTATACTTCCCTTTAACTCGAATCTCAATTGGGTCTTCCTTAGAACAAACATGCAACGATTATTTATAGTGAATTTTAATCTATCTAATTGATCACTTCATGTAAATTAAATCATATATAATTCACTATACCTCTCACTAAATCATCCATCAGTTAAAACTATTTAAATCGATTTTAACTCAAATAATTAAGTTAAACAATTACAACTCAAAATAAACTGCAACTGTACCCCCTAAAACTTAGAGTGAACTCTACATGCCTCCAGTTTGAACCCAAACTTGAATTGACTGAGATAACCAAGTCTTCCCAACTCTGTTAACTCGTACAAGCTTTCATGTGATGTGGAATTACAAATTCCTTCTAATTTAATTAAGGGAAAATTAAACTTAGAATCTCTTTTGGTGCCATTTTCAATATTTATTTTTGCCATTTTCAACAGAGGGAATAGATTCATGAACCATGTTATGTGTCCCAAATAGGTAGGGGCTTGAGTCCTTGTTAATATAATATTCACCAAAAAATATTCTAGAAATTTGTTTGTATTTTTACCTACGTTAAAATGTTGATGCATGTGTTAATGGAAGACAAAGTGTAGGATTGTGAAGACTATAATGATCATAATTGTGTTTGCACGGGTAATTGATAGGAAAAGTGTCATATTGCTTGAAATTAGGTTTTTAAGCAATGGAATACAAGATTCTTATTATTTTCATCATGTATTTTCTTCCAATATTGTAGGGGATTACTTGCAAGAGTTCATCAGATAGTGAGAGATTTGGATTTGTGGTAATTTTCCTAATGGTGAAAAAATGACGTATGACACAAGCCCATAAACCAACATGAGGATGAGTACTTAAGGGTAGTGGAGAATAGCTTTAATTTTTAGGCATCTAATTGAATAATCATAGCTCCTACATAATATATCAAACTCAAAAAGGAAAGCATCAAGGTCTTCATGAACCTTACCATAGAAATCAGGGAGAGAAAATGGTGGAATATTTTTCATTTTCAAAATATCTTCGAGGTCCATTGGAAATCAAAACGTGAGTTGTCCCTGTAGATTTTTCTCTCAAAATCCTTCACCAATTATGTCTTTATGATCTTCCATATCTTTTCCTTAAGTAAATTGTATCCTATGTTGTGTGAAGGCTTACTAGACTCTTAAAACACAACTATAGAGGAAGAATCAGCTGCAAAGTCCAACTTATTCTCCCTTTATGGTTGAGAAACACCTAACTTTATTTCTCCCAAAGTCCAAATGCATAGTACCAGCTTCTTTAGTATGAGTGTATCTAGAGTTATTACATGCATCAAGTCCAGCATGAGAAATATGTCTTTCTAAATTATCAGTTTTACCTCTACCATTCCTATGCTTTGGACCTCTACCCCTCTTAGTCATTCATATTGAAAAAAAGAAAAAGTACAATCATAAAACTAAATTAAAATAATTTAAACTATTTTCTAGACTACAACAATTCAAACTCAATCAAATGATGCATCTATTTCAAAAAAACATACCTACAACAATCCCCTTTTCAATGAAAACCAACCCTGCTATAAAGCAACAAAGAGAGGCACACTTGCTGAAAAAAATAACACAGAAATTTACCTCTACTGCTAAAAATAATGAATTCAAAATTCCTAGAATCCTTCAATAGCACCTCCCTGACAACAATGCTAGAATGTTTGTAGTAGTATAAGTATATTAGTGACCCAACATTTATTTCCAACCAAGAGCTTGTAACATTAGAGACGCGGCACTAGAAATTCCTGAAAATACCTTGAAAATTCTACAAAACCAATATTTACCCTAACCAATTCATTTAGAACTTTTCTAGGTTCTTGTAATCAAATATTGAGCACCTAATATAATTCCTACAAACACTCAAGAAGTTTATTAGAAGCAACCACTATAAATATGATTCTTAGCCTCTTAATTCATTGAGAAAACAAAGCATGAAAATTTTCTCTAGGAAAGAAACAACACCACTGTATAAATTTCATACAATCCACACAACCCTTTTTCCAAATAGAGCACACTTTGATTGATAAAACCCTAATGCATATCCTGCACTCTTGTGCTTTCCTTAAGAAATCCTTTGTACAACCAAGTAATTAAAGGAATGGATGCAAAACTAACTAAAGTGTCACCAAATCAATCAAGTGCATAATTTAGAAATTATATACAAGATGCATGCATATATCCAGATTCTCCTGATCTAACAATATTTATCTTCTTGCTAAATAAAAAATCCTTCCACTATTAATCTTTTGCGGAAATTTAAAATCCAATTGCAAACACATGAAGCAATAAAAACAATCGCACATAACACAATTGTTTAACGGGAAAGCCTGAAGCTGAAAACCCCAACTATCATATATTATGTATCATGGAGATCATGTAACAATCTCATACAAAGCTTAGTACATCAAGCTCTCAGTACAATCAATCGTCACACACTAATCAAAAGAAATCTACAAATCCATGCACCGATTTCTTGCCACCTACTAGCATGCCTCCACTGCGCAATCCCTGTTGAAGAATAGCTCTGAATGAATTCAAATTACCCTTGCCTTGACTTCGCAATCCTCATTGGTAACTCCAATGTGTGTGTGGTGAAATCAATGCATCACTATAGTCACAACAGATAGTCCATCTTTCCCTTTCACCTATCTCTCCACTGAGTCTCCACTAGAACTGACATGCACTGTAGTTAACTGTTGTATTGTTCAATTGATTAATGAGTTATTATTTGTGAATTAATTAACTAATTAATTCACTTCACTCTCACTAGTGTATCATTCAGTTAGACTAGATACAACTAGCTCAACTGAGTTTAACTCCAATAATTGAGTTAAACTGAATAACAACTCCATGAACTACTCTTCCAACTTTGTCATAACTTTGCCACTTCAGTTCTAACTGAGTCCTCCATGCATGAACCACTAGTAAACCCTAGGAATTGTGTAATTCCTTCAGCCCACTGATTTTCCAAATCTGTGCACTGAAATTAAGTGCTCCAAGAGAATAAGTTGTTGTTTATTGTCGGATTATTATTAAGAGCTAATAATAATCGACACTTCTATTTTTAGATCGACGATATATAAATAGACTTCGCCCAATATTCTAAAAATAGAATTTCATCTATTTTTCCAACTTGACCAACCATCCACAAATAGCATCCTGCAACTTCTGAAATATGATCACCATGTCTAAAAATAGACTTGCGCCTAAAAATAGCTTGCATGCCCACTTACTGAAGGTGACTCATTTTCACTAAGCTCATCATCTTGTTGAATATCAACACTCCCTCTCAACAAGATAGGGATTATCCTTCAACCCAATCCTGCCTCTATGGTATTTGAATTTGCTCCTGGTGAGCGTCTTCGTTAGAATATCTGCATCTTGATCTTCCATAGGAATGTACTAAAGCAAAATGATCTTCCGTTTCACACAATATTTGATATGATGACACCAGATATCAATATTTTTAGATCTATCATGAAACACAGGATTAATCGAGAGTTTAATGCAACTCTGATTATCACAATGTATCAATGTAGGATCTAAATGTGAACCGAAAAAACTGACATGGATCTTCCTCATCCAGATAACCTCACATGCAGCTTGACTTGTTGCCATGTATTCTGCTTCTACTGAACTGAGTGCCACAAATCTTCATTTCCTACTGTACCAAAAAACTACTATATATCCGATACTGAAAACCCCTCCTGATGTGCTCTTTCTGTCTGTTGGGCTACCTGCCCAATCTGCATCCGTGAAGCCATGCAACTTCACCTCATCCATCTGTATGTACCATAAGCCATTATCAGATGTGCCCCTGAGATACCTCAGGACATGCTTTCTTGCCTTCCAAAAGAGCTTGGTAGGCTTAAACATCGCTTGTGAAAGCTGGTTCACCACATAGAATATGTCCGGTCTTGTATTAAATAAATACATGAGCAAACCCACCAATTGTCGATAAAAAGTGGCATCCACTACCTCTGCTGATGTAGCATCCTCTTTCCTCCAATTTCCTGGAAGAGGAGTATCAATAAGCTTGCAGCCTTGCATGTGAAACTTCTCAAGTATCTCCCGAGCATACTTGCCTTGAGACACAAACATTTCACCTTCCCGCTGCCATATTTCCAATCCAAGGAAATAATGAAGGAGGCCCAAATCCTTCATCTCAAACTCCTTTGCAAGATCTGCCTTGCATGAGTGTATCAACTACTCATCACCCGTTAGTATTAAATCATCAACATAAAGAACAATGATTAAAATCTTACCCTCCACGACAATTTGGTACATGTTTGCATCCGCCTCACTCTTGGTGAAGCCAAGTCCAGTGAAATAGTTGTCGATCTGAGTGTACCAAGCACGTGGTGCTTGCTTCAACCGATACAGTGCTCTTTTGAGCCTGCACACATGTGACTCGCTGCTGAAGATCTCAAGTCCTTCAAGCTGCTCAATGTACACCTATTCCTCAATGATCCCATTAAGGAACGCAGTCTTCACATCCATCTGATGAATTTGCCAACCCATCTGCGCTGAGATAGAAAGGATGGTCCTTATGGAAGAATACCGTGCGACAAGTGCAAAGGTTTCTTCATAATCAATCCCCTCGATTTGTGAGAAGCCCCAGGCAAAAAATCTTGCCTTATACTTCTCGATGCTCCCATCAACATCTTGCTTTACCTTGTAGATCCATCTTGATCCTACAATTGATTTTCCCACCTGCCTTGGAACAATATCCCAAGCACTATTTCTGAAAATGGAGTCATACTCCTCCACCATGGCATCTACCCATGTGGGCTCCTACACTGCTTCTTCAAAAGAAGATGTCTCTGTCACGATACACTTGCTCATAAGAGCCATGTATCCAGTAAATTGGTCAGGTGACTGTCTCTTTCTACGTTGTGATTTAGGGACTCCTACATTCTATGCTACATCAAGCTTCAGTCTCTCAGCTTCTGTGGTATGCTTTCTGCCTTGTCTAATGTTTGGTTCTACATGAGTGGACTCCTCCACTCCATGAATCTCCTCCTGTGGTTGATCCACATCTAGAGGATCACCTTTGGGAATAAGTAGTTCCTCCTCTGCATGCAAGTGTAGCTCCCTCTCAAGCGAAAACTTCACTAGCTTTCACCTCATTGAATTTTATATCCCGTCACACCATAGTCATCTGACTGTCTGGAAAATACACATGATAATTATGGGGTGTTTCTGTGTACCCCACCAATATCCCAACTTCTGCAGTCAGATCCAACTTCTTCCTGGCGTCCTTTGTCACATGAATGTAAACATATGAGCCAAAAATCTTCAAATGAGAAATATCACGCTTCTTACCAGTAAAATCTTCTTCAAGTGTACTCATGCCAAGTACTCTATGAGGACAACGATTTTGCACATAAGCCGCAGTGTTGCATGCTTCCGCCCACAAGTGCATCGGTAGGCCCTAGTCATGTAGCATCTCTCATGCAACACCCACGATCATTCTATTCTTCCTCTCAACGACCCCATTCTGCTGTGGGTTATGAGGCGCTATGAGTTCTCTTCAAATTCCTTCTTTGCTACAGAAGTCTTTGAATTCGCCCTAGATATATGCACCACCATTATCACTCCATAGAGCTTTCACTTGCTTCCCCGACTCCTTCTCCACCAATGCTTTAAACTCACAAAACTTTGAGAATGTTTCACTCTTCTTCTACATGAAGAAGATCCAGAATCTACGATAATAGTCATAAAAAAATATAACATAATACTTGTGTTTTGTTGTTGAATCAATCGAGAAAGGTCCACACACATCTGTGTGAATTCTCTCCAGGATCACCGAAGCACAGTTCTACTTCTCATGAAAGGTGGTCTTCACAAACTTACCCATATTACATCCCTTGCACTGATCTGACTATGCAAGATTACCCTTGGGAAGTCCAGTATAAATATGCTGCAAAATCTTCAAAGCGCCATGGTGAAGATGGCCCAATATCTTGTGCCATAATTCGCCCTCATCCCGGCTCACCACTTCTTCTGCCTTTCCCACCATTCCAGCACAGCCATCTACCTCTAGCTTGTAGAGATTCTTAACTCGAATCAATATATTCTTGGTTTGACCCGTTGTTTTATGTCAAAGGAAGGCTTTTCCCTCACTGAAAACAATGTCATAACCTTTGTCTTCCAACATTGTGACCGAGACCAAGTTCTTCTTCAGACCTGGAACATGCATAACATCTTTCAACAAGAATGGATTATTGGACTCCCTCTCAAAGGTAACGGTCCCAATTTCGGTCGCACTATATCGACCATCGTCTCCCATCTCTATATGCATCTGGAGGTCCTTCTCCTCCAAGTCACTAAACAACTCTTTGTCTCCCGTCATATGGAAAGACATACCACTATCAAGATTCCACACCAATCCCATATAGCTTGAAACCAATCATGCGATCAAGGAGAAATCAAGTTCAAATTGTGAGGCTAAGGCCTCTCCAGCTGCAGCTCCATTAGCCTTCTTGTTCTTCTTCTTCTGTGGGCAGTTAGTGGCAAAATTCCCATGTTTATGATAGTGAAAACACTTCACTTTGGAAAAATCCTGCTTCTTGCCTTTAACATCGGATTTTGAATGAAATTTCTTCCCCTTCCCTTTCCTTGCTTTGGAAAAAAAAGCACAATTCTCTTCATCTTCATTCTTTGATGAAGAGCCATCCCTGTTACCCCGCCTTATCTCCTCCTGCATAAGATCCAACCAAAGTCGCTCCCATCCCGGAAGTTTCTCCCGTCCATTGTCAGAGTCTTCGTAGCTATGCCAACTCTTCAGAAGCCCAAGGAGAGCCAAGCTCACCAAGTCTTCATCATCAATGATATCCCCACACTTCCCGGTTCATCCCTATAGTGGACAAACTTTGTGAGATATTTTGGAATATTGTCGCCTTCTCCATTTTTATTTTCTAGCTTGTCTTTCGGTGCCAACTTCCCTGCAGTCCCCGCTTCTTTGCTTTGGAAAAATATGTCAAAACCTTCCACATTAAGAATGAAGTGGTTTTCCCATGAAGGCTGGACACGATATTTTCTTCGCACCTTCCAGCATAATGCTTCTTGTCTTTGCTAACTTCTTTTGCCATGTCTCAAGTAATGCAGCATCGCTAGATCCCGGCTTAGGAACATCGCTATCGATGAACTCCTTCAGTCCATTATCCTCCAGCACTGCCTCCATCCTATCCTTACAAGCTATGTAATTCGAGCTCCCATCAAGGGCATACTCCAATCGCAACCCATTGAAAGACATTTCAATGTATACTCAACTGTCGCACCAAGAATTTTCTGCAACAAATTCGAATTGTCCACCAACACAAACTTAGAAATTCTTCACAATTTGCAATCTTCAAGAATTAACACTCCTCTGATACCATGTAGAAATTATATACAAGATGCATGCATATATCCAGATTCTCCTGATCTAACAATATTTATCTTCTTGCTAAATACAGAATCCTTCCACTGTTAATCTTTTTCAGAAATTAAACATTCAATTGCAAACACATGAAGCAATAAAAAAAATCGCACATAACACAGTTGTTTAACGGGAAAGCCTGAAGCTGAAAACCCCAACTATCATATATTATGTATCATGGAGATCATGTAACAATCTCATACAAAGCTTAGTACATCAATTTCTCAGTACAATCAATCATCACACACTAATAAGAAGAAATCTACCAATCCATGCACCGATTTCTTGCCACCTGCTAGCCTGCCTCCACTGCGCAATCCCTGCTGAAGAATAGCTCTGAATGAATTTGAATTACCCTTGCCTTGACTGCGCAATCCTCATTGGCAACTCCAATGTGTGTGTGGTGCAATCAATGCATCACTATAGTCACAACAGATAGTCCATCTTGCCCTTTCACCTATCTCTCCACTGGGTCTCCACTGGAACTGCCATGCACTGTAGTTAACTGTTGTATTGTTCAATTGATTAATGAGTTATTATTTGTGAATTAATTAACTAATTAATTCACTCCACTCTCACTAGTGTATCATTCAGTTAGACTAGATACAACTAGCTCAACTAAGTTTAACTCCATTAACTGAGTTAAACTAAATAACAACTCCATGAACTACTCTTCCAACTCTGTCATAACTTTGCCACTTCAGTTCTAACTGAGTCCTCCATGCATGAACCACCAGTAAACCATAGGAATTGCTTCATCCCACTGATTTTCCAAATCTGTTCACTAAAATAAAGTGCTCCAAGAGAATAAGTTGATATTTATTGTTGGATTATTATTAAGGGCTAATAATAATCGACATGCATCTATTTTTAGATTAGCGATCTATAAATAGACTTCGTCCAATCTTCTAAAAATATAATCTCATCTATTTTTCCAACTTGATCAACCATCTACAAATAGAATCATGCAACTTATATAATATGCTTACCATGTCTAAAAATAGACATACACCTAAAAATAGCCTACAAGCCCCACTTCGTGAAGGTGCTTAATTTTCACTAAGCTCATCATCTTGTTGAATCTCAACAATATGAAGTATGACTGCATTGAATTCAAATTGTTTCTCTTGTGCCCTAGAAATTCTCTCTTGTGATTGAATGGTTCAGTCATTATCTAATTTGTAACTTCTTATTTCTTCCTTTAAACTTCTCATTGTACCGTCTATGTGTGGAGAGTATACCTCGCCATCAGTTGCTCATTTGTTCCATAGGGAGAATCTCGTGAACTATAGTCTACCACTCTGCTAGCCATCTTTGTTCTTCTCCCTGCAAGGTATAACATGTTAGCTAAACCAAATCATAAACAAACAACATACCTCAGTCTATTTCAGGGGAGGATATCTCGGTTGCATGATCAACCAGATTATCACAATGCATATATATAAACACAATCATATTCATAGATATACTTAGACATCATCTCAATTCTTATTCACTTTTCACATGCCATGATGTCATAACGACATACCAACTAGACACAACGCATGCATAACAACAAATACACCGACATACATGACCAATGCACCATCAACATGCATTCATGATGACCATACACCACAACAACACCATCAAATTTCACATTGAGACACCACTGTGACTATGACCACGACATGCATATGAAACAAACACATAGACCAAAAGCATAAGAAGCACATACGAAAGAGACATGTATTCATGACCAACACATCGAACATCCAGTCCAAGGGGTGAATCATGCTCTGATGGCACTATGTGATATCATATATCACACAAAGATAGTGGAAACTAGACATCACCCAAAAATAATGAAACGCGCTCTAATACCACTATATAACACCCTCCTCCCACATCTTCCCAAGTAACCACCCAACCAGGGTAAACATGTGACGAGAGGATACTATGATCTAATTCAACTCCCCATGTACTGTAATGGAAGTGGAATTGACACAACACAACCAATCTGACCTTATACACATACAACAAAACCTCTGGGAGCTAACCCACCCTTCCAAATGACCAGCCCTTAAGGGAAATCAACATTTCAATGAATTAAACCCCCAATCACTCCCTTTCCAAGGCCTCCATGTGACTGAGAGCCCCAGTCACTCCCATGAGCCTGCCTAAGTGTGACTGTAGCATTTTTATGCCAGTTTTATGCAAGTGACTGCGAGATTTAAGGCTAATTTCTACGGCTAGGACCTAGTCACTCAAAAAAACTCCATGAAACTTTCAGAAATGAAAAATAACAGCAAACTAATTATACAAATTAAAATAATTGAATAAGGACTTAACTGGATCCCTACTACCCATGACATACATTTCGTCAAAAATGTCGAAAATATGCATTCTACAGGTCAAAACAACAAATTTGAGTATATGGGTCTCATACTTATCTGAAAATCACAAAGAAGCATTGAGTCCTTATCAAATTAGCTGCAATATTATCTATTAGGTTATATATTCACTATTTATGCATTTATAAAAAACAAAAATAACATGGATATGATAACCATAAATACCACATAAGAACCAATACATTTACACATGAAATACCAAGTAGAAGAAGCTATTAATAATGAATGAAAAGGCTAACCAGGTTCAGTACTTCCACATTCCACCTGGCCATGGATTGGCTGAACCAAATATTTCTTCAACCAATCACCCTCTTTGCATATTCCAAGCATGAATGTGGGATCTCATGAAACAAATCCAAAAAAAATAAATCAGGGCTTCCAGAGGCTAAACCACCTCAACCCTCAACTATTGATTCCACCTCACGATCAAACATCACTAACCATCACCATATTTGTCTCTACCCAAGCTATCCAGGGATCTAAAGTGTTTGTTCCAACCAAGGCTCCAGGACTAGTAACTCAACCCACAGTTGTTGTCGGTCTCCAGAGAGTTTGTCCAACCAAGGCTCCAGGACTAGTAACTCAACCCACAGTTGTTGTCGATCTCCAGAGAGTTTGTCCAACCAAGGCTCCAGGACTAGTAACTCAACCCAAGTTGTTACAAGGCTCTAGAGAATTTTTCCAACCAACCACTACGAACTTATAAATCAACCCACAGCCAAAGTTACATGAAAAATAACTAGAAAATAAAAGGTAGATACTCCCAAAAAACCATGGTTATCCAAGAAATGACAAGGCTAGGAAAAACCACTGTCAATCCAGTAAATCCTCCATGCCAATGACAGATCATGACCAAGAAACCACATGCATCTTCCATGAATGCCAAAACTAATAAGGAAATCATACATGGAACTCGGTGCCTGCAAGAAAAAATCGTTGTATTCGTTGATCTCGATGTCATCTTGCCCTTTCATGATATTACTTTGGCTTCTTTCTCTAAATCCAATGTATGCTACACTCCTCGAAGAGTGCTCCAAGAAAACTCTAAATGTCCAATAGTATGTGAGAGAGAGAGAGAGAGCTCCAAGCTAAAACTAACAAAAGCCATGAAGTGATCCTTAGAAGCATTTTTATCATTGAGGCCTTTATTTTCTTCAATTTCCATTATTTTTTCATCATTTTACTCCTCACATGCAACATATGACCGTTCACCTCCCTTTTCTCTTAATTTCCATTATTTTCATAAATAAAATGCCCCATAAATGTCTCATGCCTTTCCAAAGCCTTTGTCATTGCCTTTGCCAATTTCCATAGCCATTAATTAATCACAAGTGATCCCCATCACTATGTTTTTTCCCAACATTCAACTTGGAATATATGTCCCATGACCTTGGTTATTAATTTTCCTTTATTAACTTTATTACATTGATTTTTGACCAGGGTTGTTACACCTACATTCGAAACCAAATAGAGTTGTATGTTACGTTGGTGGGTGCCCTTCTATTGGTGTCCATGATTTATTTTATTGTAGCCTACTCAATGTAGTTAGGGTTGAGCTTGATAGGGTGCAAGTGCTCGACTATCACTTAAGTGTCCAATGAAGGTGGAAAATATTGCCAAAGCAAGGCCACATTTGTTACAGGTCAAAATACCTCCTCATCAGCTCAGAGGGGAAGACAAATATGGAAGAAGTACAAAGACCTAAATTAAACCTATTTCTACCAGGGTAGCGCATATATAGAACAGAACAAGAGCGTTATAACGCAGTCAAGCAATACATTGGCCGCGTTAGTGGCTAGGGTAACGCTCTATTTACACTGGAGGGACGCGTTACCCGTGTTTTAAGTTTGAATTGGGAAAAGAGCGCGGAGAAAGATTTGAATCTCCGACTTTCCCTCACAAAGGAGTCAGTGCACAAAGGAAACTGCAGAAGCACCAGTTCATTATTGGTCATTGCCATAGAAGACTGAACTCCAAGAGAGGCAAAAGCATGAAGATCAAGGAAACATCTAAGCCTTTTCCATTCCAAACTAGTGGAAAGAGAAGGGCAACAATGGCCTTCTCCCTCTCCTATAAGAAGGAGCTGAAGGCTCTTAATTGGAGGTCGAAGGATTGCTCAAAGTTCTTGCATACTCGTGGAATAGAGAATAGTGTGACATTGTGAAGGCCAAGAGTCAAAGAGGCTCCTAGAGAGTTTGTTGACTTGGACTTCTTCACTAGAGAGAGAAGAGAGATCGGGAGACTGAGGAGGGCTTGGTACAATCGATGGTTGTAATCCTCCTTCTTTCAAAATCAATAGAACTATGTTCGTTTTGTCCATTCAATGCTTAATGTTATATTGTTGTTTCAATATTTGTTTAGTATGATATGAATGGCTCAGATGTGTATAATCTAGATGTTTATTGTTGATTTAATTGATAGAATACTTGTTATATTAGAAGTTACGCAGGCGCTTTGACTGATTGCAGGTCTCAGATTTGGAGCCGGCGAAGAAAATTCCAAGACCGTCTTTGCTGCTCAGCGTTCTCCAAGAGATTCCAAGACCGTCAAAGAGGTAATTCTCTATTGTATTCCTTCAAGTTATTTCAAGCTAATATGAACACGCTCATGCCATCTTTGTGAACAACATAGCTAATCTTACTATCTGCCTCGGGCACCGGAAAGCCCTGAGAGGGATATACGAAAACCAACCACCCAAGCAGTTTACCCTAAAGCAGAATTGGTGACTCCACTGGGGAGTGTCCCCATAGTTTCCGGACTATTTCTTCCTTCATTTCTTCTCTCCTCTGTTCAGTATCCTTCCGACCATTTTTTGATGCCCGGTAGACATACCAAACACTTGCAGAGTTCAAACCTGTTCCTGTCTGGCCAACTGAAGAGCTTTTCCCTGGTTAACGCGACCTATGCAGTTTATCCAGTGCGTTATAACGTGGTCTAGGCTTAAATATAGTGCGTTATAACGTTGTATTTTCTCACAGACAGAGCGTTACTCAGCCAAAAACCCTGCTGTTCACTATTGTGACTGTGTTTTAGCTGTAGAGTTTTTTGGCCACTAGTACCTTTTACAGACTGAATCCCTGTGCTTGTCTGCTAAAGCTAGCATTGATTATTTGTTTCTCTTATTTAGTTAGTGTGCAAAGCATTTACTTTTTTAAAGAGAATTTTTTTTTTCTGCATTTAGTTGAGTTTATTCTGAAAAGTTTAGTTCACAGACTGTTAAAGAGGTAGATACAAGTCTGAATCTTGAAAGTTGAGCTGTGTTATTTACATGTTGGTGCATGGATGATTGAAAAAGAAACCTCTCCTTGTAGAAACACTTTTCATTGAAGTTAATATTTAGAGCATGTTTTGCATGGTTTATTGAGTCAAGAGTCTCACTATACTTCATACGTCCATTCCCCCTCCACAAGACTAATAACAAAGTACACTAAAAATAAAGCGATAATAAAATCAATCTAATAACTCTTTTTGAGCTCACACAAACAGTAGTTCAGGCTAGGATCTTGGGTTAGGAAAGTGAGAAAACTACCCAAGATTTCAAAACTTGAAAACTAGAGTCATTAACGAGTGAAATCCTGCTACACTCACATTATTGGGACCGTTCCTTTACCGGAGCTCAGCGCGAGACAACACTTGGGTGCACTAGAAGGTAGCCCGCCTTCGACTGCATCCTGTGGGTGTGTTATATATTGGGGTTCCCTTCGGGGATTTCGAAACTAGATCGGGGATCTAGGTATTCTGCCCATATAGCACACTGTCCTTGACCGTGGACCCCCCTGATGATGTCTGTGATTTGAGGTATCCTTAGTGGCCATAATTTTAGGGACTTACACAAGGTGACTGGGACGGGCTGTCCTGGTACCTGAAACAGACGGACCTACTCTGTCTTCAGTCTTTAGGAGGGTACTCGTCTTCACGAGAGTGCTTACACCTATCGTCTGGGGTTCGGGCAAAGCTCTAGAGTAACCGTAACTGTACTTTCAACCAACCCTCTCTGTATGCTATTGTGAGACTGGATTTCATCACCAGTGAATGGTAGTACTCAGACAGGGCACCCTATATTGGCTGCTTGCTGATTGATTTTAGAGAGTCTTTTCTTTTTATTAAGTGTGTGGTTACTGTCACTTGAGACTTTATAATATATCACATTTTAAATAAAATTTGTTAAAATTAAACCGGTCACCGTGGCGTCCCCTGACCCACGCCGTCTGTCTCGACGACAGCAAGGTCTACCTCCTCTCACTCTAGAGGAAAGATTGAACCTTGGTGAACTCGGGCCTTCTACGGAAGAGCAGTCTCCTCTGACTAATCCGGATTATCACATAGACCCTTATCAGCCGGAACTCCCGGAGGACCCTTTCACTGAAGGTGTTGTACCTAATTACAATCCTCCACTCACTGATCCGTTAGGACCTGTAATAATCCAGATTCCACCGTGCCAAGATATGTCTGCGGCAACACCAACATCTATTTCTCCATCGGTATCCACAGGGTCGATACCAATGGCAACCATTCCTGGTTCGCCATCATCTTCCCCGCCGGTGGTCAGTTCTATGCCATTACTGGGTAACCCCAGTAGTCAACATGTGCCTACCCCCAACCCTATGGTCAACAAAACTGTCAGTAGTTTACCGAACCCTTCGGCATCTACTCCTACCCTGACCACGTTGGGGACCATGGTAGCTCCTCCCATGAGCACGACTACTTCGGTGCCCTTTAACAACCCTTTCGGTTGGAACCCTCTGTTGAGTTCAAACCCCCTGGCCACTATACCAAGGGGCAGTGTTATTAGTACATAGGTAGCAGGGAATATTTCTCTTCCTATGCAATCCTTAGGAAAAATGGGACAACCCATTGTAAATACTATCCCCTTAAGTGGTTCAAACATAGGTGTAGGATCTATACCGTTGCCAAATTATGCAAGTACTAGTATGCCTCCGGGAAACTCTATTGCATCCATTTGGACTAACCAACCCCAAACTCCATCTGGAGTGGGAGGGCACTTTTACGCTGGGGGCAACCAACCATTTGCCCCTCAATACACTATGCCCTATGGACAACAACCGTATGTTCCTACTCCACCTATGGGAGGTTTTTATCAAATTCCCACTTACCCTTCTGGTAACACATGGATGGGGGGACCCTATGGTCCAAGTAGTCAGCCCATACTGACTTGGTTAGACTCGGGGGCAAATCCACAATTTCCTTTCTTGGCAGCTTTGGACATACCCGACATCCATAAGCTGACAAACGACCCCATCAACCACAACTCGCTTTGGCCTCCTATACCGCATAAGATTCCTTCAGATATCTCGAAGTTCGACGGGAAGCATGGAGATGACCCGGCCACACACATCACTACCTTCCATTTGTGGTCCATATTCAATTCCATGGTAGATGATAGTGTCCGCCTTCGACTGTTCTCCCGCACCCTTACAGGAAATGCCGCCAAGTGGTACACTGAATTACCACGCGCCGCCATCAATACGTTTGGCGCTTTAGCGACGGAGTTCTTAAAGAAATTTCAACTACCAATTAGAGTGGAAACCGACACAGAATTGTTAACATCACTACGCCAAGACACCGCCACCCACATCTCCGACCATATTCATGAATGGAGACGTAGGAGGAGGCTTGTCAAAGCGCCAATACCGGACCATCTCTTAGCCAATTGGTTTTGCAAGTCTCTTTTACCCCATATCTCTAAAGACATTGGCCTTTCTGGGGCGGTGACAGAGGATCAATGTATATGTCGTGCCCAACACCTGGATTTAATCTATTCACAATCCGGCACGCTTTACGATCTGCTCCCCATGCCCTTGGTAATCCGAACCCTCCGGCTACTAAGAAAACCAGAGCTCATGCCGATGGTCTCGTTGGCGCGATCTCTGGTGTAGCCACCAATCAGTCTCGGGGGCAAACCTCCCAGCCATCCTCGGCTGCCACCGCCCCTCATCAAACGATTCCTCTCCCTTCCGCTGAGGTAAATTCGGTGCAAACCTCACAAAAACCCAACGGGAAAAATAGGAAGAATAAGAAGAAAACATCTTCTTCGGAAGAGCAGTCGAATAATCAGAATAACTCTAATAAGAAAAATGCTGCTAATGAAAAAGGAAAGGATAAACCCATGAGATTTCCTTGTAAAATCTGTGCGGAGGACCACTTGACATACAAATGTCCTCGGTTGCAGGAATGCACTGATTTTATTGCTAACAAGGATTCTGGGAGAACACCTACCGTTCTTCACAATCCTTTCCCCAATCAACAGCAGCAACATCAACATATGGTTGACAACCCGCCACAACCCCATCAACGGGGCAATGGTGGTTCGTATCCTTCTGGCGAAGGACCATCTGCCATTTATGGCATCGAGAGTATTGACCTTCAAACTCGCGCCAAGCTTTATGGAACTCCTACCATAGATGCTCAGGAACCTGGAACTAGTTCCAATCCGCCGCCACCCAACGATTTGCATATCGAAAGGCCTACTATTGAACCTGTAATTCGTCCCCCTAAAGGGACACTTTGACGCATGACTCATAATACCTCTGCACGTGCAGCCCAAAACTACAATATTGTAGAAGATTTGGCGCAGGCACCATCAGCTATGTCTGCACTTGAAGTATTACAAACCTGTCCAGCACAAAGGAAAGCCTTACTTTCGGCCATTGGTGGAATAGATCCCCAGGATTCCATGCTAGCAGTCTTTGATATGGAAAAGGCTAAACCTCGCCTCTCGCATCAACTCGCATTCCAGGTGTAGGTTGTGTCGAAAGGGAGACCCATCCATCACACTGTCATAGACGATGGTGCTTCAACCTGCGTTATGTCACAAGCTTGCTGGCTGAATTTAGGTTCTCCTACTCTAATCCCGCCATCGAATTCCCTTAAAGCTTTCGATGGCCACACGTTCCTACCCAAAGGTTACCTTGCTAGCTTTCCCATCACTATGAGTGGAAAAACGGTAAACGTGGACGTTGAAGTCGTAGAGCGTCATCTCGACTATAATCTATTGCTCGGTCGCAGTTGGTCTTATGCTATGACCGCCATCGTGTCTTCGGTCTTCCGACTCATCCTATTTCCATTGGATGGGAAAATAATCACGGTCGATCAGCTATCCTTCTGCACCCCTGATTATTCCACTTTACCAAGTAGCTTTGTACCCTTAATAGGAGGTGTCCCTGACTCTTACGTCAGTATCGGTACCGGTATTCTGAAGGCATCTTCCCTACTGGGTTGTTTTCCTCTACCGCCGCCACAGATCCCAAACACGGTTGCAATGATATCCACCTTTTCGGATGGCTCTATCGACCCATGGATCATTCCGGCGCCTTCAGATATTGATTCCTATGGAGATCAGATGCTGCTTTCGCCGATTGAGTTGGCTTACCAAGCCATCCAAGTCGCATCTGAACCCTCCACTGATATGGTTTCGACCACAGGTACGACCCTCTCCCCCATCACGATTCTCTCTAAGGATCTCCTCAATGAAGTCTGGCCTACAGGCGAAGCTATTCGAGAGATCATGTCATTAGAAGAACGACCTTGGGGAGAGTTCCACCATCGCGCTTCGACGGTTGATTCGGAGGCGATAAAAACTGAAATCCCATCTTTTGACCAACCTGAGATAGTTCCCTCCTCTTATACGACTGTCCACACTATCGATTCAGAAGGGAACATGGGTAATCTTTCCAAGACACTACTCATTGATATCTCGGTCAAGACAGGCATCATGGAAAATATTCCGTATTGCTTTTCAAATATTACACCTTTCCAACTTGCTTTCGGCCTGGAGGCAGTACTTCCGATTGAGTGCGAAATCCCATCGCTTAAACTGGCCGTTGAACTCCTGCCTGGCACCACCGCCACAGAAGAGCGCTTGCTCTCGCTCGATCATTTGGACGAAACTCGTTGAGATGCTACACTAGCACTCGAAGCTCACCAGCGCCGAGCTAAAGCTCAATACGACAAATCTGTCAAGCCTCGTTCTTTCCAAGAAGGCAATCTTGTTCTACTTTATGATAAAAAACACGACCTCTTGGGGGCAGGAACACTCCAACCATTGTGGCTCGGTCCTTACATCGTTACTAAAGTCCTCTCAAAAGGAGCTTACGAACTACAAGACTGTAATGGAATTCCACTCGAGGAGCCCCGCAAAGGGCTCTATCTGAAGAAGTATTTTGCCTAGTTTCGCACTAGGCATATGCTTTGTAATTTTATGTATATAAGTTTTGCCTATTTTTATTTTTGATGCTTCTAGATTATTTGTTTGGTTTAAAAGTGTTTTTCTCATGTAATCTTTTTCTTTCGCACAGATGTCATCACACTCGTTATCATACGTCGGGTATGCGGACGGTGCTAGTCGTCACACTAGACACATTGCTTCAGCTGCTTGGGTTCTCTATACTCCTGAGTCGGACCTTCTTGGTTCCGGGGGAATCTTCCTGGGTAACGCCACCAACAATGTGGCCGAGTACATGTCAGTGATCCAACTCCTCATGGAAGCGGTATCTCGTGACATCTCCGATTTAGTGGTCAGGTTAGACTCCCAACTCATCATTATGCAGTTAAACAATCATTACCGTGTCCGCCACCCTGTGTTGTTACGTTATTTTTTACGAGTGCGACTTTTGGAATGTCAATTTCAAACAATCACATTTGAGCACGTTCCTAGGGAATTTAATGCATTAGCTGATTCTTTGGCAAATTATGTGTTAGATTGGCATTTGTCACATTTATTGTAAAATATTTACTCATGAGTACATATATTTTTATCACATAAAAAAATGCATAAAAATTTAAAAACACAAAATCACCAAAAATATATATATATATATAGATATATGTCATGTCCAGTACACAGTAAACATCAAAAAGGAAAAATCTCCCAAAACTTTGGGTGTTTTACAAAATTTGGCTAACTAAGCCATGCTCTGACACTAATACATCTACTCCAGCAGCTAAGCCTGATGCTCATAATAGCTTACAACTGCTCTAGCTATCCTCCTCAGAGGAACCAGGTATCTCTCCGGCACACCCACAGTATGCCGCTACAGACGAACTGGAACCTCCCGCATAGGAAGCGGTGGTATACCCATACTCAGACCCTCCAGGTTCATGGAGAGTTCATGTAAAATCTGGGTATCATCATCGTCGCCGGCTTCCGCCTCCTCTACAGGTGCGCCAGCCCCGGGTAGCTGCAGTCCTCGCTGGGCATGGCGAGGGGCCCCAGCTGGACGGACAGGTGCCACATCTATGTCAAGCAAGAAAAAGTTTCATGTCAAAACTTAATTTTCACCCCTTTTCAACAAAAAAAAATTTACATAAACATTCAAAAGCTAAAAACAAAAAACTTCTTTGAAAAGCACTGATTTTTTACCATCGGGCCCCCACTGGGTGCCAGGGGGAAAGACTAGCTCAGGATCGCCTGTGAAGTTCATCCCTGCATAGGGATAATCCTCAATCATGATTATCTGAGAGTCCAGCCAATCAAAAAATCCCTCATCAAAACAGTGATGGACGGGACCCTCTCCAGTCCGTGGAAGCAAAGTGGCCCACCGAGCCTGCCTCGGCTCACGTGGACCCAATGGCGCTGTAGGGATCCTGGGCCTCATCAGTGGTATCCGCTCCAGTATGAAAGAAACAATCAATGTTCCATACCCAAACTCTCTTTGAGTACGGGTCTTGCATGCAGTAAGCTCTACTCGGACCCGACGGACTACACCGTCACACCAATCGAAAACCTGAGGCTGCATACAATCCAAGGCTAGGAGCATCTGGGCCTTGGTAGCCACATGCTAACTCTTGGCACCCGCCAAGAGAACAATCATCCATAGAATAGACCTCAAGGGTCTCAAAGTCACCTGTGCAATAGGTATCCGGTTACTCACAGCCTGGGTGCCACGTATGCAGTGCGCATGGATCAAATCAGTAGTGGAACGAGGGTCAGCTCTGGACCCCGTCAAATTGGGCCTCGCCCCACGACATGACAAGCCGGTAAAAAAGTAAACATCATCTTTTTCGATGGCGAGCTCGTTGCCACCAATCCGAAAGACATGATGCCTCTCGTCCCACTGCTGGATCAGCCACCTCAGGAGGTCCTCTTGACCCCTCATCAGTTCTAAACGGGCATACTTAAGCAATCTGCACCTCCGGAGAGCCATTAAACTTGCCGCATCCGTCACCATCTCTCGTTCTTCCCGCTCATGCTCTCTCTCTTGCCAGATACTCATGATTAACAGCTGAACACCTGCAAATGCAACATTTCCAACCGATTAAAATTTGTATGGACCACTTCAAAAATGAAAAAATTGAATTGTTAGAAAGCATGTTGCGCCTAACGCGGACACTAGTACGAAACAGAGCGTTCTAACGCGCAGTTCCCTCACGGGTTATGCATTTAACGCGCCTATTATACCCCTGACCCGCGTTAGGCGCAAATATTTTTATAGGGCCTCAAAATTTTCTAATTTTGAACTAGCAAAAACTAAAAAATTGGCAATTAAATGATAACAGGAGGTTCTAGCTCTTACCTGGATCTCGCGGAATAGAAAACTGTTGCCCGGATCGACCGTAATCACCAGCTGAAGTTTTCACCCCTTTTCCACTCCAGAGCTTCTTCATAGCACTCGAAACAGTGAAAATGAATGTCTTCTGACCTTCTTATAGCAAATTCTGGGGCATGACTCTCTTAAGTCAGTCGGCGAAGTCGTGATTCCTCGCTGTACACATGTCGCAACTCTCGAGATTTGGTACTGATGATTCTAATAAGGGATCAAGATTTATGAGCAGACACACTCATGTTTTATCGAGCATTCTTTTTATGGTATTTTTCTTGCTCGTTAATCCGAAAAACCTCGAGTTCTCTTCTTCGGGCTTGTTAAACTTATACGAAGTTGGCATCGAGCGTTCTTTTTTGGTCTTTTCTTGCTCGTTAATCTGAAAAGCCTAGATTTTTCTTCTTTAGGCTCGTTAAAACTATGGAGAAGTACTGAGCATTCTTTTTAGGAATCTTTTTCTCGCTCATAAAACCGAAAAAATCCTGAGTCACCTTTGTCAGGCTCGTTAAACTACTGAGACAAAGAACAAGGAGCGATTCTTTTCTTCTTTTTCAAAGCTCTTTAAACAGAAAAAGTAAAATCGAGTTTTCTCCGCGTGACTCGTTAAAATTTCACGGAGGTACCGAGTTTTCTTTGTTGGACTTGTTAAAATTTCACAAAGAATATTGAGTTTACTTCGTCTCCTCGTACTCATAACAAAATGAGGTAGACGTCCATTGAACATAGATTTCTCACTTTTCCGGATTCGATGGACTAACTTACGGAAAATGAACTGTTTTGGGCTTACTATTACCCCTTTGCCGTGCCCGGTTATCAAGACATGACAAAGGTACCCCAATGGAGCCGTCTTTTACGACATTTTTCAGACTCCCTAAACATGAAAAATTCACCGAGTTTTCTCGTCTGGACTCATTAAACCTAATCAGACAGGACATGGAGTTGTCTTTTATGACATTTTTCAGACTCTCTAAACATGAAAAATTCACCGAGTTTGCTCATCTGGACTCGTTAAATCTAATCAAATGGGGCACAGAGTTGTCTTTCCTGACATTTTTCAGACTCTTTAAACATGAAAAATTCACCGAGTTTACTCGTCTGGACTCGTTAAACTTAATCAGACGGGGAAAAATTTGGACAAAATGGATACTACCTCTGTTACATTTTCAAAAAAGGTCGATTTGGCAGCAAAATTCTTGAACATGGCACTTCCCATAAAACTCTTTCGTAGTTAGCCGAACCCTACCATCTATGAGTATTAGCCTTCATTTCCCAGTGTCCCTGCACCGGTAAAATCCTAACACACTCTTTGGTGTTCAACACGCTTCAGCTGCCTAGTACCCTGCTAGAGTGCCTTTTATTGTTCAAGCAGATCTCGTTATCTACTGCTCCTGTTATCAACCAAACCATTTATTATGCCAGAAATTATTTGTCGTCTGACGTTCCCATTTACTCTTCCTTATCTCAAATCATAAACAAAATCAGTTGGTTTCCGTTTCGTGTTGACTGATGTAGGACGCCTCAGTGCCTACCTCTCAATAGATCACTTCCTATCGACTTCAACACCTTATCTAGGAAGTTGATCCAGAAACCCATCAGTACCCAGATACTTGCAGACATCAGTGGCAGGTAGTCTTGTGTTTGATCAAGGGTCTTCATCAATGGCTCTTGGTCGAATGATTCTACGAGTGTTCAACTTCAACTCCTTTTATTCACACTCGCTAGATTGTACTGGGCATCTTAGGGACCATCATCATTATCGGTGGCCACCTTCGCGTCTGTTAACAGTTTTCATTATTGACTGGTAATCAGACGATTTCTCACATGTTCGATGACAACTCCCTCATTCACATGTTGAGAAATATGCAGTTTAAGTGAATCGGCGGTCAATACCTTGGGGCAAAAGGCTACACCATTAAAGTTGTGTTCCCTTCCCCATGCTGCAATATTGTTTATGGAGACAGCTTCTTCAGCCTGATCCTGTTATGACAGACACTTCCACATTGTGCCTATTGGTGGACAAATTCTTCATATCTCTATTCTAGAGAAATCATGTTGTTTAAAGCTACTGAGCATGGGACATGCCCGACTCTAGGCAAATACTATATTTTCTGACATATGTTGTTGTTTCAGGTTTTCCTCAATCTTTCAATCTCTCTCTCTCTACAAATTATAAAGTATTCCAGCCATCGTCTTCGTCTTTGACCTCACACTTTAGGGGGCATACATTTACGGCATATTGGTGACCTCATCGGCCCTAAGGAACTATTCTACGAGGGTAAACGCATATAAATTATAAACAAGAGCATTATAACGCAGGCAAGCAATACATTGGCCGCATTAGTGACTAGGGCAACTCTCTGTTTACACTGGAGGGACGCGTTACCCGTGTTTTAAGTTTGAATTGGGAAAAGAGCGCGGAGAAATATTTGAATCTCCGACTTTCCCTCACAAAGGAGTCAGTGCACAAAGGAAACTGCAGAAGCACCAGTTCATTATTGGTCATTGCCATAGAAAACTGAACTCCAAGAGAGGCAAAAGCATGGAGATCAAGGAAACATCTAAGCCTTTTCCATTCCAAACTAGTGGAAAGAGAAGGGCAACAATGGCCTTCTCCCTCTCCTATAAGAAGGAGCTGAAGGCTCTTAATTGAAAGTCGAAGGATTGCTCAAAGTTCTTGTATACTTGTGGAATAGAGAATAGTGGGGCATTGTGAAGGCCAAGAGTCAAAGAGGCTCCTAGAGAGCTTGTTGACTTGGAATTCTTCACTATAGAAAGAAGAGAGATTGGGAGACTGAGCAGGGCTTGGTACAACCGATGGTTGTAATCCTCCTTCTTTCAAAATCAATAGAACTGTGTTCGTTTTGTCCATTCAATGCTTAATGTTATTATTGTTGTTTCAATATTTACTTAGTATGATATGAATGGCTCAGATGTGCATAATCTAGATGTTTATTGTTGATTTAATTGATAGAATACTTGTTATATTAGAAGTTACGCGGGTGCTTTGACTGATTGCAGGTCTCAGATTTGGAGCCGGCGAAGAAGGACTCTTACTTTGCTGCTCAGCGTTCTCCAAGAGATTCCAAGACCGTCAAAGAGGTAATTCTCTATTGTATTCCTTCAAGTTATTTCAAGCTAATATGAACACGCTCATGCCATCTTTGTGAATAGCATAGCTAATCTTACTGTCTGCCTCGGGCACCGGAAAGCCCTGAGAGGGATATACGAAAACCAACCACCCAAGCAGTTTACCCTAAAGAAACATTAAATACATGGCGCAAGCCAAGAAAATGTGAAATATTAAAATTTAAAGTATTCTCTCCCACAACCTTAGTGATGGTGTAAGACCTATATCAAAGTGGCTTGAAATTATTATGGTGGTCATGAGTGGCTCTTCTACAAATGCAACCATCCCTTATCACCAACACGACACTTGTGGAGAATTTGATGTCGATCACATTGTTACTTGTACTTTCCATGGATTTCTACAAAATATCTTGAACTTATTGTTGGATGTGTTATAGCCTTCAAGAAACTAGTCTTATATACTTATCTTAGTTTACGCATGGTATGATGCTTCCTTTGTAGATGTAATATATAGAGTTGAGTTAATTGGGGTTAG
This sequence comes from Pinus albicaulis, assembly GCA_034641835.2. Taxonomy (NCBI): domain Eukaryota; kingdom Viridiplantae; phylum Streptophyta; class Pinopsida; order Pinales; family Pinaceae; genus Pinus; species Pinus albicaulis. Next base: position 778,094,803 of record CM076569.1, on the reverse strand, counting down.
TGGTTAGAACCCTTGGCATACCTAAAAATAGTTGTTACAAATAGAACTATGAAGGTTTGCGAATTAGCTATGTGGAACACAAGGAAGGTTTTCATCCCATGTGTGTGGATACTTGGAGTTGTACATTTTGAGTATATGCATAATCATCATATTGATGACATTTTCCTGAATGTTACTTTAATGTGTGGAACAAAATTGGTTTGGTCAACTTGGTGTCTAATATTAACCATAGGCTAGACCAAAAACACCGAGGAACCTAATAATGGTCCTGTTGAGTCTCAAATCTGCATCTTTTCCATACACTTTTCTATACCTTTTTCATCCACCTGAACCTTCCAAGTTGTCAATATCATTGTATATTAATTACAAAAGAGCATCTAACATGGTTTTTAATTATATTTTTGTGTATGCTGTTTGATTTAGATTTTGTTCATTTAGCAGCGGAATCTTGCCACTTTCCGCAGCTGCTGCAACTTTCCGCAGCCATTTTGTGAAACTCTATGTTACAGGTGTCTTCAGGAGAAACGAGCCACATGGGAAAGTCTGAAATGATGTGGACATGGATCGTGTCCTGTTGGCTTGAGCAAATCAATCCAAAGCTGCTGCGGTCAAAGGTGTCCAAATGGAAGTCAACCGTAGAGGCCCACGGTGACAGGACTCTGTTTCGTGTCACGTGAAGGTTCATATGGCTGTTTCTGAATTTCGGAGGAGAAATAAACATCTGTACATGGCTCCATAGCTGAATTCAAACATCCACTCCTCATAGATTTACTTTTCAATACGGCCATGATCCTAGATCTGTGGACGTAATGGTCTACGTGTTCTCCATCAGCATAAACTTTAGGAATCAGTTATATTTCTTTTGTTATAAATAACGCGTTTGTATACGCATATTAGATTAGTCTCTGTTAGTTTTTATTAGTCTGCTCTGTAATGTAATTACGCTGCCTTTGTGCCGTAATACCACCTTACTGTTATGACTGCATTTTAATATAAGAAGACTCTGTTTCCAAACGTAATTCGTATTTGAAGATTGTTGCCAAGGCTGGTGTAGAGGGCCCCTGCACTTGCCAAGGTTCTGTGCATTATTGTATAGTTCTTGTTTTATTTCTTTAAAGCTCATTGTGCCATAATCCATTCACATGTTTATACATTGCATCCTTCATGGTATATATGCTTCATTTCTGTTTATAATCTTTCATACTTTCCATTTTACTCCTGTCTTTCATGTTTTATGTTATTAACCACTGATCAGTGTTCTTGTTTCAGGTTATAGATAGGCAGCCCGGGCATTTGCATAACTTTTTGACTAATGACATGGAATTAACATTATTCTGCTGCTAATTTGCTTTTCTTAGTTTCTGTTTAATTTCAGTACTGCTTTGTTCATTTCAGTTTTGCTCATTTGCTTCAGTAGTTAAATTTAGATATATTAAACTGCTCATAACATCTTTAGTTGCCTCCGAAAGCCACAGCTGGACTGATGGTGAGGGATTGTATTATGAAATGTGTAGTTTAGTATTAGTTTACTTTCTGCAAATTTAGATATATTAAACTGCTCATAACATCTTCAGTTGCCTCCGAAAGCCACAGCTGGACTGATGGTGAGGGATTGTATTATGAAATGTGTAGTTTGATATTAGTTTTCTTTCTGCAAGTTAGATATATTAAATTGCTCATAACATCTTCAGTTGCCTCCGAAAGCCACAGCTGGACTGATGGTGAGGGATTGAATTATGGATGTGTAGTTTGATATTAGTTTCCTTTCTGTAAATTAGATATATTAAATTGCTCATAGCATCTTCAGTTGCCTCCGAAAGCCACAGCTGGACTGATGGTGAGGGATTGAATTATGAATGTGTGGTTTGATATTAGTTTAATTTCTGCAAGTTAGATATCAGTTACTCAAGTTGTTTATGGTTACCTCCGAAAATCATAGCTGGACTAATGATGAGGGATCAGAAGATAAGTTGATGTAATTTGATTTAGATTTACTTTGTTGCAACTTTTGGATTTCTTTCAGCATAATTTCTTTTGTGTTTAGACAGCAGCAAGGATAGTTTGGTTTTCATGCTCAATAGTTCACTGTTTTGATTCATTAGACTAGCAGCATATTTTCATTTCAGCAGCGCATTTTCATTTCCTTTCAAGTTTTGTCATTGTATGTTTCAAATTCCTTTTTAAGTTTTTAAAGTTGGTAAATCATTTTAGAGGATATCATTTCCTTGAACAATCATAACCATACTTGTTTTTATTTTTAGAATTTCCATCTTACATTAGAAAACCAAAAACGAAAAAAAGTTAAGAAATAGGTTATCTTGCACATATAGTGCGCCGCACTTCATCAGCTTACGAATCCCGGATTGACAAATTAAATGCAGCAATTTAGGACACACTAAATTGACCAAACATTTTGGCGCCGTTGCTGGGGAAGTGTAAATAGGTAGCCAATTTCTTAAAAAAAAACAAAATAATAAAAGAAGGGAAAACTTGATAACTTTTTGAAGTATGCTCTCCTCTTGCACCTAGTGTGATCTGGAGGATCAGAAAAGAGAGTTATTGGTTTAGTAATTTCTTAAGTATGCTCTCTTCTTGCACCTAGTGTGACTTGGAAGATCAGAAAGAGGATTATTAGCCCAACTTTAAAAAAAAAATAAAAATAAATAAATAAATAAATAAAAATAAAAAAATGACATGCATAGAGCAAGAGATTCTAGGGGAAGGTTTATAGCCAAAGCCAAGAGTTCGATTTTCACAACTCCATCTTCTTCAAGCATTAGACAAGATTCACCACCATCTACCCCTAGCCTGAATATTTTTGGAATACAAGGAACAACTGAATTAGAGGATTCTCCTATACCACCTACTAAATCTCATTTAGAAAAGGAAGAGACTCTCTCTCATCCTCCCTTGATAGAAGAATAAGAGGAATTTAAGGACTCTAAAGAAACTATCATGGCAGAGGAAATAATAGATGGATTTGGAGGTAGAGGTAGAAGAGGAGGAAACAATGGAGACAACAATGGTGAAGGAAATAATGAAAGAAATAGGGAAGGAGACAACTTGTTTGGATTCCCTATAGTTGATGAGGAAACTCATACAATGATGAAAAATATCTCACCATCTGTTCTCCCTAACTTTTATGGATTGCGAAGTGAGGATCTTGAAACATTTCTGTTTGAGTTTGAAGTCGTGTGCCGAACCTATGACTATATGGAAGACTCTCAAAAACTCAAATTGTTTCCTTCAACATTGAAGGGAGCTGCTTTGAAATGGTTCATGGGATTAGCCACTCAATCTATTAGGACTTGGAATGATATGAAACAAAATTTTTTGGATAGATACTTCGACTATTGTATGCCCACCAATCACAAGGATGAGGTATTCAAAATGATGCAAAAAGAAGATGAAAATTTGGAAGAATTACTTGAAATATTTCAATACAACTTGAAAAGAGCAAAGATGAGCAACTTAGATGATGAAACCTTGAAAGCCCTCATATTAAAAGCCATTAGAGATGAATGGATAGATATTTTAAACATGATGGGAAAAGGAGATATTTCTCAACTTCCACTTCCTGATATAACAAAACTATGTGTCCATCTCTCAAGAGGAAAATCTAAAATAGGAAAAGGGCCTAGGGATCCTTCTCTTATTAGGGCTAACAAATCTGCAATTGGATCAGTAAGTAGGGCAGAGATTGGTAATATGCTTGATGAGTTCAAAAATGATATCTTAGGGAGCCTTAGTGAACAACTAGACACCCTTAAAATCCAAAACAAGCAGAAAGCAGAAACAGATGCTTTAGCCATCTTTTGTCCAAAATGTAGGAAGAAACATGCTTTGAGGGAATGTCCCTTGGATGCAAAAGTTGTAGAAACATGTATGATTTGCTCAGAGAATCATGAGATCAAGGATTGTCCTTCAATTCCTGGACTCAAAGTTGTCTTTCAAGAAGACCCAAATTCAGTAGAATCTCTCTGTTTTGTTGCAAGAAGACCTTGGCGGGGACAACAAACTCAAGGGTTTAACAACCCTATGAATCTTCAAACCCCACCAAATTGGAATCCTTGGCAACAACCTTGGCCCCAACATCAAAATTCATATCAGCCATGGGTACAGGGGATGCAAAATCCTTATGGGAGATTTGCTCAATTTTATCAATATCCTCCATCTTTTCAAAATCAACAAGCTCCACAACTTCCAAATCCAAATCCACAACTTTCATTGCCATTTCCACAACAACAACCTTCTCAACAAAATCCAAATCCTCAACTCATGCTCCCATACCAACAAAAGACAAATCAACTTCCAGCTCAGCCATTGCCAAATCCTAATAATAAAAATCCTCAGAACACTTACATGGTAGAAGGACAACAATTTCCTACCTATATGATTGTTTCTCTCAATGATGTACAACTCAGATCTGGTAGAGTTTTAGAAAAACCTTCTATAGATATTCAAGAGCAAGATACCTCTGAGGAGGATTCTCTTCAAGTCAATAAGGGTTCTGAGGAAGAATCTCTTCAAAATTAAAACATTCAAAAAGAAAAAGAAAAGTCAACACCCACAACTCCTATAGTTGAGCAACCTGCATCTTTATCTACACCTCCTTTTCCTGAAAGACTACAAATTGACAAGGGGGTGGAAAAACAAATCTTGTTGCCTAACTATGACTTTCTAGATGAATTGAAGAATGTTTGTATCAAGATTCCCTTGCTACAAGCCATTTGAGAAATTCCTATTCTAGCAAAAACCATAAAGGAGTTGAGTTTCAAAAGACCGGGAAGGAAACTAAAAGACACAAGAAGAATCCACCTGGTAGGAAAGATTGCAGATATTATGATGGGAAAAATTACCATGCAGAAGTATGTAGATCCAGGAAGTCCAATTGTCGAGACACATATAAATGGGATAGAAATTCCAAACACATTGATTGACTTAGGGGCTGCTATCAACATTATGAGTAGACAGACTATGGAACAACTAAAACTTCCTAACCTTATTTTTACACCTACTTTACTGCAACTTGCAGATCGATCAATTATTAAACCAGATGGTGTATTAGAAGATATTTAAGTCTCCTTAGATTCTTGGGAATATCCAGTAGATTTTATGATTTTGACTCCCAAGAGTAATCTAGGAGGGCACCCACTTATCTTAGGAAGACCTTGGCTAGCCACAGCTGATGCTTTTATTAGTTGTAGATCTGGGGACATGTACATTTCTAATAGTAATTCGACAAAGAAATTCAATTTGTATCCTCCAGCAAAAGCAATCACAGAAGTAGGAGACAATGAATGGGTTGATGATGAGGACATTATACAACCTGTCTTTACCATTTCTGAAATCAGTGAGGATAGTCAAATTCTGAACACATTAGAAAATTTTGAGATATCTTCAGAATATGACCCCACACAATTTTAGTTGGAATCTGACATAGAATATTTATCATCAAGACAAATGTCTCTTTACTCTATGGAAGATTTTGGTAGTTCTACTATTGAGATTGTTCTAGGAAAGACATTGAATATCAACAAACATTTGGAAAAGTCACAACAAGAAGAACTAACCAAAATCTTGCAAAAACATTCTACTGCATTTGCATGGGAGTACACTGACATGAAAGGAATTGATCCTAAGACTTGCATCCATCATATCTATATTGAGGAAAACAGTAGACCAATCAGACAACCTCAAAGAAGGATGAATCCAAATCCTAGGGAGATAGTGAAAGAAGAGCTCCAAAAACTACTCAATGTAAACTTCATTTATCCAATTTCAGATAGCCGATGGGTTTCTCCTTTGGTTATAGTACCTAAAAGAATGGTAAATGGAGGGTATGCATTGATTACAGGGAATTGAACAAAGCAACTTTGAAGGATCACTTTCCTTTTCCTTTTATCGATCAGGTATTAGATACATTAGCAGGTAAAAAGTACTTTTCATTTTGGATGGTTTTAGTGGCTATAATCAAATTCAGGTAGCACCTGAAGATCAAGATAAGACCACATTTACTTGTCCATGGGGAACTTTTGCCTACCGAGTGCTTCCTTTTGGGTTATGTAATGCACCAGCAACATTCCAAAGAGCAGTACTAGGAATTTTTTCTGATCTAATTCATGATTGTGTAGAGGTTTATATGGATGATTTTACGGTTTATGGTAATTCATTTGAAGAGGCATTAGAAAATTTGGAAAAAGTTCTTATAAGATGTAAAGAAACAAACCTTTCATTAAGCCATGAAAAATGCTTTATGATGTTTACTGAAGGGATTGTTTTAGGACATCATATTTCAGGAGATGGGATTAAGGTTGATAGATCCAAAGTTGAAGTCATCTCCAAGTTGCCTATTCCAAATTGTCAAAGAGATGTTAGAAGTTTTCTAGGATTTACTGGTTACTATAGAAGATTTATAGAAAACTTCACTAAAATTACATCTCCACTCTTCAAATTGCTTACAAAAGACTGTGAATTTAAATGGGATCCTGATTGTCAATCAGCTTTTGAAACTTTGAAAACAAGAATATCTGAAGCACCTATCTTGAGAGGACCAAATTGGAAACTTCCTTTCCATATTTCTACAAATGCTTCAGATACAGCTCTTGGAGCTGTGTTGGGTCAAAAAGATTTAATTCCTTATGCCATTTATTACACCAGTAAAAATTTGACTCCCACAGAGTTGAATTATGCTGTGACTGAAAAAGAATTCTTAGCTGTTGTTCATGCAATTAATAAGTTTAGACATTACATAACAGGCTATGAAACTTTTATTCATACTGACCATTCTGCAATTAGATATTTAATGAATAAACCTGTTACTAATGGCAGAGTGACAAGATAGCTTTTACTTTTGCAAGAATTCAATATTACTGTGTTGGATAGACCAGGAAAACAGAATACAGTAGCTGATTTCTTGTCTAGGATTCAGAATACTAAAGAAGATTCTCCTGTAGAGGATAAATTTCCTGATGAATACTTGTTTGCAGTAACTATTAAGACTCCTTGGTATGCGGATATTGCTAACTATTTGGTTACAGGGAAACTACCTTCACATTTATTTCCAAGTGAAAAACGAAAAATTATTCAGGAGAGTTCAAAATATTCATGGATTTATAACGAATTGTTTAAAACAGGGCCAGATCTTGTGATCAGAAGATGTGTCAGGGAAGATGAAATGCCTGATATTCTTAAGGCATGTCATGATGAACCATGCGGCGGACACTTTGCAGACAAAAGGACGGCCTATAAAATCCTCTCTTTAGGATATTATTGGCCTTCTCTCTTCAAAGATGCAAAACAATATGTCAAAAGGTGTGACAACTGCTAAAGAGTAAGGAAACCTACCCTTTCAAATGAAATGCCATTGCAGCCACAGGTACTCATTGAACCCTTTGAAAAATGGGCTTTAGATTTCATTGGACCTATTAATCCACCATCTAAGCAAAAGAAGTATATATTGGTTTGTACTGATTATGTTACTAAATGGGTAGAAGCCAAAGCATTAGTATGTGCTACTGAAAATTCAGTTGTTCATTTTCTTTATGAGGATATTTTTACTCGCTTTGGTGTTCCAAGAGAAATTGTGACAGATCAGGGGAGCCAATTCACATCCAACTTGGTAGAGAAATTGATGGAAGAATACAAAATCAAGCACAGAAGATCTACTCCTTACCATCCGCAAGCAAATGTTCAAGTGGAGTCTACTAACAAAGTTCTTGAAAGTATCATCACCAAAACTGTTCATCTACATAGAAGAGATTGGGCAGAAAGGCTTCCTGAAGCCTTGTGGGCCTACAGAACTACATGGAGAAATACAACAGGACATTCTCCCTATGAACTTGTTTATGGGAAAGAAGTCTTGCTCCCCATTGAGTTCCAAGTCAAGACCTTCAAGATAGCAGTTCAGTTGGGGATGGACTTATCAGAAGCCCAAAAGCATAGAATGGAGCGGTTGAATGAGCTAGATGAGATCAGACAAGAAGCAATTCTAAGAACTGATCTAGTTCAATATCAAAGAGCTAAATGGCATGACAAGTATATCAAAGAGAAGAAGTTTCAAGAAGGAGATTGGGCATTGTTATTTGATTCCAAGTTTAAATATTTTCAAGGAAAATTTCAGACTCATTAGCTTGGGCCATATGAGATTGACAAGATCTTTAGCAATGGAGCGGTAAGAATCAAGACCATTGATGAGTTTCAAACTCCTCTTATTGTGAATGGCCATAGATTAAAAGTTTATCATAAGCCACTCTCAAAAGAGGATAGGCTGGTACAGAAGAATTCTCCTTCTCCACCAGCCTAGCTTTTGTTCTTTTCAGTTAAAAAAAAAAAGAAGAAAAAAAATAAAATAATAAATAAATAAATAAATAAAAAAAAATAATAATTGTATAAGCCTGAAAACCAATCACTGATTGGCAGTCTTATACATAAAATATAGGGTGAAAATCAGGAACACCTGACACTCTATATTTTCCAAAAAAAAATAAAAATTTCTCTTTCATTTCACAAAGTTTTGTGACCACCCACTCCATTCCATTCCACTTCATTCCATTTCATTTCACTTCATTTCACTCCATTCCACTTCATTTTATCCATTTCATTCCATTTCATCAATAAAATTCTTTTTCATGACCATTTCCATCTAGTCATTTGTCATCCGTTCATGTTCATTCATCCAAATAATAGCTGTGTTAGTTTCCGTAGCTGACTCCAGTTTCCGCAGCCAGAAGCAGATTCCGCAGCTACAAATCTGTTTTCAAAAGAATGTACAGCCATATGTTATTTCCATAATCATGAAATTAAAATGCAGGTGTGAGGACCAATTTTGAAGACATGGAGCATTCAAGAAGAGCAACTAATTGAAGATCAAGGAAAAAGGTAAAGATTCCAAAGGTATGAATAAAATTTATTTCAAATAGCATTTAAAACACATTTTTATATAGTTATGAACCATAAGCTCCATCCATTATGTGCAATGATTATATTAATAATTCTGTAACCCTTTCACGATCTCCATATTATCCTCTCGCATTCATTATCAAACGGTTCCATAATTAAACCCCCGATCTTCACTCATGCTCCAATATTCCACCGGTGACAATGAGACGTAGTTGATTTGACCACGGACTCTTACAGCCGCATAAATCCATAGCCGTTGTTGAAACGTGTTCACATTTATTTTGCAGCCACCAAATTTCAAAACACTGCCGGATGTGTTATACTCTGTTAATCTCTCAGCCGTATCTCTATTGTGCTCACGAAACCCCTTTCTGTTCTGTCTCACTCCATTTCGTTCTCTATTACGCTATAGTCTGTATACCCACTCTCTGATATCTACCCACAATCATTGTGCTCATTCCCGTGTATTCAGCCGTTCTACTTCCATTAAACCCTCCTCCACGCAGGCAAGTCTTTGAAGAGCAGAAAGAAGAATGGGTAAATTGCTAAGAGCAGAACCGGAAGGACCTAAGTTCATGGAGGGATATCCGCAAATAAGGAATATATTGAAGAAAGCAAAGTGGCTGCGGTTTATCCAAAAGTTCAGAGGTTATCATAAAGAAGTGACAAAAGAATTTGCAAGGTCGTTCAATGGCCTAGAAGTAGAGATTGGAGATCTTAAGTTTGCAGTGAACGAGGCATCTATAGCGTCTGCCACAGAGCTTCTTCAAGAGGGTGAGCGTTGGTTTAAAAATAAAAGCATTAGTGATGAAGCCTGGAGAACAATCTTACGAAACCAAGGTATGGACATAACCATTTTTAAAAGGGGAATTCCTATTCATGCATTGAAAGAGGAATGGGCTACTTTTCTGCTAGTTGTTCAAAAATTCATTACCTGTGAAGGCCGTTTCGGGTCCATGTATATGTACCATACCAGGTTGCTGATGAATTTTCTAGATAATCAAACTCTCAATCTCCCATATTTTCTATTAAATAGCTTGAAAAAGATGTATGTGACTGTTCAGAAACATTTAGGAGATGTAGAACCACATCTATATCACCACGGTCTTGTAAAAATTTTGATTGAAAAAGAGTTAAAGGAGAAGAAAGACACATGGGAACAATTTCTGATCAGAAATTTCTTTGAGGAACCTCAGGAAATTCCTGAAGGTAGCACAACAAGAAGGAGTAGGAGAAAAATAATAAATGATGAAACTCAAATTACTCCTACTCAAGAAATTCCTGAAGGTAGCACATCAAAGAGGAGTAGGAGAAAGAAAACAAATGATGAAATTCAAAATACTCCTACTACTACAATTGAAAGAACTGATAGAGAAGAGAGACTTTCAAAGAGGAAGAAGAAAGAAACTAAGGGTAAAAAGCCAATAACACCAAAAGAGAGAAAAAATATTGAAGCTATACATCAAACTCCTTCTTCCGAAGAAGATCATCAAGTGTTATCTGAAAGACTGATTCACCTTCAAGCACAGTCATCTATGGATAAGAAGAAAGAGAAAGGAAAACAAAAGCAAAAAGATAGTGGACCACAGCGTGTGAGAAGAAGCAGCAGACTTAAGGGGAAATTGAGGAAAACGCAAATAAAAGGACCTCATTTCATCGACTTGGGAGAAGAAACATCTGAACAATCCCCAGCTGACCATAGTCTATCTCACTCTCAGTCAGTTAGTGAACTTGGTTCATTTCATTCTCAGTCAGAAATTGAACATAGTCCATCCCATTCACAGCCAGATGTTGATGTGAGCCCTTCTCAGCCAGATTTTGAGGACAACTCTCCTTCACGGCATTTTGGGGATAGCCCAATAAAAATGACACCTGAAATAGACCCCAAGCAGCAAGAAGTATATGATTATATAGAATCTTTGGAAAAAGCAGCTACAGGTCCCAGTACTTCGTCCATTCAGCCTCACACAGTACAGGATGATTTAGTCCAATCACTGAAACAGGAAGTCTTTGAACTAGAGCTTTTAAATAGACACATCAAAAATGAAAATGAGACATTGAAGGAACAAAGTAAATTGGAAAAAATCATTCATGATAATACCATGCTACATCTGGGAATATGGCAGAAGAAGAACAAGAAATTAAAAAGGAAATGCCAGAAGTTAAGCAAAGCATTGGTTAATATCAAATTTAGGTGCTTAATGAAGAAGCCCAGAATGTTGGCAGCACCAAGGAAGAAGAGGAGAGGGTTGGATGTACTGGCTGAAGTGTCAAGGCACATGAACTGAAGAAGGATTATCAAAATTTTGGTTGCATGAGGACATGCAACACCTTCACAGTGGGGGTATGTTGAGTCTCAAATCTACATCTTTTCCATACACTTTTCTATACCTTTTTCATCCACCTGAACCTTCCAAGTTGTCAATATCATTGTATATTAATTGCAAAAGAGCATCTAACATGGTTTTTAATTATATTTTTGTGTATGCTGTTTGATTTAGATTTTGTTCATTTAGCTGCAGAATCTTGCCACTTTCCGCAGCTGCTGCAACTTTCCGCAACCATTTTGTGGAACTCTATGTTACAGGTGTCTTCAGGAGAAACGAGCCACATGGGCAAGTCTGAAATGATGTGGACATGGACCATGTCCTATTGGCTTGAGAAAATCCATCTAAAGAGGCCGCGGTCAAAGATGTCCAAATGGAAGTCAACCGTAGAGTCCCACGGTGAAAGGACTCTGTTTCGTGTCACGTGAAGGTTCATATAGCCGTTTCTGAATCGCGGAGGACAAATCAACATCTGTACATGGCTCCATAGCCGAATTCAAACATCCACTCCTCATAGATTTACTTTTCAATATGGCCATGATCCTAGATCTGTGGACGTAATGGTCTACGTGTTCTCCACCAGCATAAACATTAGGAATCAGTTATATTTCCTCTGTTATAAATAACGCATTTGTATACGCATATATATTAGTCTCTATTAGTCTGTGTTAGTTTTTATTAGTCTGCTCTGTAATGTAATTACGCTGCACTTGTGCCGTAACATCACCTTTATGTTATGACTGCATTTTAATATAAGAAGACTCTGTTTCCAACTGTAATTCGTATTTGAAGATCGTTGCCAAGGCTGGTGTAGAGGGCCCCTGCACTTGCCAAGGTTCTGTGCATTATTGTATAGTTCTTGTTTTATTTCTTTAAAGCTAATTGTGCCATAATCCATTCACATGTTTATACATTGCATCTTTCATGGTATATATGCTTCATTTCTGTTTATAATCTTTCATACTTTCCATTTTACTTCTGTCTTTCATGTTTTATGTTATTAATCACTGATCAGTATTCTTGTTTCAGGTTATAGATAGGCAGCCCGGGAATTTGCATAACTTTTTAACTAATGACATGGAATTAACATTATTCTGCTGGCAATTTGCTTTTCTTAGTTTCTGTTTAACTTCAGTACTGCTTTGTTCATTTCAGTTTTGCTCATTTGCTTCAGTAGTTAAATTTAGATATATTAAACTACTCATAACATCTTCAGTTTCCTCCGAAAGCCACAGCTGGACTGATGGTGAGGGATTGTATTATGAAATGTGTAGTTTGATATTATTTTCCTTTCTGCAAATTAGATATATTAAAATACTCATAACATCTTCAGTTGCCTCCGAAAGCCACAGCTGGACTGATGGCGAGGGATTGAATTATGGATGTGTAGTTTGATATTAGTTTCCTTTCTGCAAATTAGATATATTAAATTGCTCATAGCATCTTCAGTTGCCTCCGAAAGCCACAGCTGGACTGATGGTGAGGGATTGAATTATGGATGTTTAGTTTGATATTAGTTTCCTTTCTGCAAATTAGATATATTAAATTGCTCATAGCATCTTCAGTTGCCTCCGAAAGCCACAACTGGACTGATGGTGAGGGATTGAATTATGAATGTGTGGTTTGATATTAGTTTACTTTCTGCAAGTTAGATATCAGTTACTCAAGTTGTTTATGGTTACCTCCGAAAATCATAGTTGGACTAATGATGAGGGATCAAAAGATAAGTTGATGTAATTTGATTTAGATTTACTTTGTTGCAACTTTTGGATTTCTTTCAGCATAATTTCTTTTGTGTTTAGACAGCAGCAAGGATAGTTTGGTTTTCATGCTCAATAGTTCACTGTTTTGATTCATTAGACTAGCAGCACATTTTCATTTCAGCGGCGCATTTTCATTTCCTTTCAAGTTTTGTCATTGTATGTTTCAAATTCCTTTTTAAGTTTTAAAGTTGGTAAATCATTATAGAGGATATCATTTCCTTGAACAATCATAACCATACTTGTTTTTATTTTAGAATTTCCATCTTACATTAGAAAACCAAAAACGACAAAAAGTTAAGAAATAGGTTATCTTGCACATATAGTGCGCCGCACTTCATCAGCTTACGAATCTCGGATTGACAAATTAAATGCAGCAACTTAGGACACACTAAATTGACCAAACAAGGTGTCCAACTGAAAGCTCCCTTATTTTTCAAGTCTGTAAGTGGTGCTGCAAGTTGAGAGAACCCTTTGAAAAAATTCTGGTAATATGTGCATATGCCTACAAATCCCCGGAGTTCTGTAACATTCCTTGGCTCGGGCCAATCCTTGATTGCTCAGATATTTTCTTCATGCACTCTTACTCCATCCACTCCAATTATGTGGCCCAAATAAAGCATCTCTGTGAGGCCAAACTCACATTTAGAGAGTTTAGCATAGAACTGTTTCTCCTTGAGAATATGCAACAATGTCTCAATATGTTGCAAATGTTCCTCCCATGTGCGACTGTAAATAAGAATATCATCAAAGAATACCAATACAAACTTTCTTAGATGACCACGAAAAATGTGGTTCATGCAAGATTGGAATGTTGTTGGGGCATTGGTCAAACCAAATGGCATTACCAAGAACTCAAAATGTCCATAGTGACACCTGAATGTTGTTTTGGGAATGTCTTGATCCCTCACCCTGATTTGGTGATATCCTGATCTCAAGTCAATTTTGGAGAAATACTTGGATCCTCTTAGCTCATTCATCAGCTCATCGATCCTAGGAATTGGGTATCTATTCTTCATGTTCTTTTTTTTTAGGGCTCTATAGTCAATGCACATCCTTCTTCTTAAACAAGACCACTGAAGATGCAAAATGGCTAGTGCTAGGCCAGATATGACCTAGAGCTAGTAGTTCTTGAATAGCCCTTTCAATTTCATCCCTATAACCTTTGGGATGCCTATAAGGGGTGGTAATCACAGCTTGAATCCCTTGCTCCAACTCAATAGTGTGCTCAAATCCTCTATCAGGAGTTCTCCCTGGTGGAATATCCCCAAATACTACAGAATACCGGTCTAAGAGAGATTGCACATCAGGATGCACTGGGGAATCCTTGACTCCAGCTTCAGATAAATGCAGTTCTACTGCCCATTCTATGTCTCCTTTGCATAAGTATGCCTCCATCTTGTGGGTTGAAACAATCTGAGGAAAAAATATGAGGGGGGTAAGTGTGCATACCTTTGATTTCTTGATGCTTACCATCCTCCTTCCCTATCCATTCCATCTCTAGAGTCTCCCAATCAGTGGTGACTCTCCCAAGAGTGATTAGCCATTGGACACCCAATATAACATTGGTGTCAGGAATATCAACCACAAATAAGTGGTCTGTCAGAGTGTAGGTTCCCATAGTGATAGACAATTCTGGAACATACTTGACACACTGCAAAGTTCTGGCTCCGGGAACCAAGACTAAAAACCCTTCAAAGTCTTCCATATTGATGTTCCTCTTCTTTACTAGTTGTGAATCAATGAAGTTATGAGTAGCTCCACTGTCTACTAGCACTGATACTCTCTGACCCATAATAATAACTCTAACCCTTAAAGTTAGATATTTAGGGACTCCTCTTAACGCTGCAAGAGCTCCTCTGCTTGGAGCAAAAGTTTTTACTGCATCTTCTGTAGGTAGTACAACACTGGTCCTCTCTTCTTCATCAGAAAATATCTCAATATAATGAGCTTTCCCTACAATACATTCATGGTTTGGCACCCATGGCTTATGACAAGTAAGGCAAAGTTTCTCCTTCCTTAATCTCCTCTGATTATTGTCAAGAGGTGTCTTCTTTGGCCATGAGGATTTCTCCTACTGTAGTAATGCATTTTCCTTGGGCAAGGCATGTTGTAAATCTCTAGCCTTCTACACAGCCTCTAGGAGTGTAGTTGGTTTAGTGGATCTTACCAACCCATGCAATGGTTCAGCAATCCCATCAATAAACATACATACCCTTCTGTTAATAGTGAGGTTGGACACCATTACTGAAAGCTTCAAATACAACAATATAATCTTCTAGATCTCCCTTTTGTTTCAGCTTGGTTAGCTCAACAAAGTGGGCCTTTGGATCCCTTGGATCAAATCTCTCTACTAATCTCTTGGTGAAGACTGAGTATGAAGTGATATGAGCATGTACAAGTGTAGTTAGCCCATGGAACCACCATTCATGAGCCTCCCCTTCCAAGTGCAACACAACTATTTTGATAGCCTCTATTTCAGAAACTCTATTGAGCTGAAAGTAAGTATCCAGCTTCTCCACCCAAGCCTTGGTTGTGCACTGTTGGCAAGAGAACAAGTCTCACAAAGAAGACCTGGGTTCAGGTTTAACGGGCCAACAAGGTTTTTCTCCGTAGTCTAGTTTCATGTCTGCATTTGCACTCTACTTTGAAGGGCAGAGAGTCTCACCCGAGGTGTGCCGCGACCTTACTGTGATAGGGAGTCGATCGGTGTCATCCCAACAACATCAATACAATTGAATCAAAACTAAGCTAAAAGTCTAAACAACCATAACACAACATTCCATAACATATACCTCTCGTGAAAAGCATTTAGACTTACAGTAAATAAAATTTTAAAAGGTGATTGAAAGATCATTCATTCAAAACCATAACAGATACTCGGAACAACACTCCTGAATATATTAATCATCGCCCATCAGTGGCGAACTATTACAATGCTCAGCCGCATGAGCATAAACAAAGCAGAATAAAATACGTCCTATTGGACAGAGAGAAAATGCAGAAACACAGAAGAATGGAGAATGGTGCAACACAGACAGAGCTCTCCTACAGCTCCCTCTTGCCTATTCTCGTCTGTGCCAACCTCCCTATCCACTGGCTCGCTGCCTATTTGTTCTGCTACCAGCGCGACTGATAGTTCCTCCTTTCTTCTCTCTCAGCTGTCTTTTGTTTCTTTCTGTTCATCGGGATTTCACTACTCGTTTCCTTCCACGCTCTTCCGCCATCTATGCTTTCTCCCGCAATAGTCGTGACACCTGTCCTTTGCTCCTTTGCAACCTTGACACCTTTCTTCCTACTGATATTGCGTTCCGCCATGTACTCGCCGCAACTCAAAATCTATTGAATTTCAAAACAAGGGCCCCAACAGGCCTCGACCACATCCTATTAACTTTCCCCGAGTCAATTGTCCTACATTGTCTCTACTTCCATGGGTCCGCTCGGCCCTGCGCCCTGTTCTGTCTACCTACCTCCTCCTGGTTGTCCAAACTAGGGCCCCAAATTTGGGACCTTGGTTAGAGGTAATGCCTTGAGCTCTTGGAAGGTTGCCATGGCCTGTTGCCACCTTTGCATTAGTTCTTCAGTTTCGACCGTGACTTTTGTGACAACTTCTTCCCCTACATTCGGCGGCAGGGCACCAAACACAATGTTGATTTGAGTGTTGGCCTCAGAGGCCAGTTGCTGCATCGTTTGTGCGCTGAATTTTATGGGCTGCCGAAGCTCCCGAATGGCCTTTTTGGCCGCCGTTGAAGTCTCCTCTATTTGCTGTATTTGGACCTCTAACACATCTGCCTGGGCGTAGAGTTGGTCCAGTCCAGTTGGGTTCGTTTCTTCCTGGATTTCCTTGGAGATTTGTTGTAGTTGTAACGAGATCGGTTGTGCCTTCATGGTAAGGGTTGTTGAGCATTCTTGCAGACCCTTCAGCAGGTCATATGCTTCTCTTGCTGCAGTACTCATAACTTCCTGCATTTTCTTTATTTGGACCTGTCTCTCTGATATTTGTGTTGAGTACACAACTGCTGGGTCGGGAAATGCAGGTCGGGCTTCCATTGCTGCCTTGAGTTCCACATTCTCATGCTGAAGTTTTGAATATGCCACCCTGAGGTGGATTGCCTGATCGACTACATTAGTCTCCTGCATCTCTTCTGGTAGTTGGCTATTGCTAGCCGTTACTGTAGGCCACACTTCCCTGAATACTCTGGTTACTGTCTCTAGCTGTTCCTGTAACTGATCCCTTTTCATCATCAGCTGCTCACGCTGTTCAGTAAGCGTGATTATCTGTTGTTGTTGTTGCTCTCATTTCTGCTGGAGCTTCGAGTGGAGCCTCTCGGCTTGCTGTGCTTCTCTCTAAATGAAATGGTAAAGTTAAGCTGTCCCCCAGGTCTCCATGCCTTCAGCACCTGAGGTACCCTGTTTTGGCACTCGTGCACAGAGTGTTTGTCCACTGGAAACAGATCACACTGACTGGTCCTAAGGTGATTGTGGGGGTGTTTGTTACTGTAGCCAGTTGCTGGAGTATGCCATCTGTAGATCCTGTTTCCCTTGTGGCCCTGCTAGGTCAGCTGTGTGGAGCGGAGTCTGCTCGGGGAGTGACCCAGCTGCTTCTTCTATCGATTTCTCTAACTGCATAATGAGGTTGGTAAAATTAGTTTGTGGGGTCATGGTTGGGTTAACTGGGGGTACCACTTCTATAACCAAGTTAACTTCCATTCCTTGGTCCCCATTGTTTATTCTTCTAACGATTGGATCAGACACGGTGGCTGATGAAGTGGATGGTGAAGAGTTGTGGGGTTCTCAGGAGATGGATGAGGTGGTGGGTGGTAGTTGGTGGGTGCGAGGTGGAAATATGCAGATGTTTAAAAAATCAAGGGGGGATATGGGATTAAGGGGTGGTACTCCTTTGGCCGCTTCGGGCTCAACTGTCATCTCTTCTCAGATTGATACCCCTGTACTCAACTGTTGAGGTGGATCCTCCTCTGTGAGGTCGACCACCAGGCTAGATTCTACAACCTTGGCCCTTTTTTCCTTTGGTGCCACTGCGGGTTTTGCAGCTTTACTCTTTCCCACCAACATTGTAGTCACTGAGAGAGGGGAATTAAACAAAACATTGGGTATGGGTGTAAATACCGAGGCCGTGTTGAACGATGGATTAGACTAGGATGCTTGAAATTCTGAAAATGTTGGGAATGTAGTAGCATCACTTGCTAGGACTTGAACTACTCTATTAAAGATGTTGACCTTGGTGTTCAACTGCTGAATAATCAGGAAGAGTTGTAGGTTTTATATCCTGGTTGTTGCTTCCTCCGAAGTTTCTCCTGGTAGCATGTTTGGTAGCATCCCGTCAAAGAAGTATGTGTACACTCCCTCCCTGATATCCATCGCCACTCCTGGCCATGAACAAAACTCCGTGTGGAAGGCTGCTTCGTCAATCTGGAATTTCAAAGGCCTCATCTGGAGCATTTTTTCTGGTACACATGTCGGCCTGAGAAAAGTATGTTTATGTGTGACTCCAAACCAGACCTGCTCACTATATCCATCTAGTAAATTTCTTGGGATCCTTTGTTGACTCATTACGACGTCAACCATTTGACCATACCAAATTCTGAAGGCTTCTGCATTCACTTCCTTTGTGCTTGCATCTCCAGACACTTTCCACGGCACAAACTTCATCACCAAAGGTTGGTCTTCTGCTATCTCCACTGGTATCCTGATGCCGGGGAAGGTCCACTTCCACATGGCCAGCGCCATGATCAAATATCCATAGATAAACCCGGTCGCTCTCTTGTAATTGTCCTCGCAAGCTTCGAACAATTCTTCCAGCAAGAAGGAGCACCAATTCAGCCTTGTCCCCTGGACACAGTGCTCCGTAGCTGAAATTGTGTCTAATGTGCACTCCTCTTTTGTATAATGCCTCATCGTCTTGCTAGCAATGAGATAGCAAGTGAACCTGATCTCTAGCCTATTAATTAACTCAATATTTTCTCCCTTTCCTCCTCTTCGAGTGCCATTCTTGGCATAGTAGTCTGTGTCTCCTAACTTCTTTGCCCTCTTAGATATAGTTTGGAATGCTGAAGATACGTCCCTTCCCTCCTGCGACAATCCTGTCAACCTATGAATGTCTTCGACATGAATTGGGATTTCCTTTCCCAGCCACAGAGAGCCATTCTGAATCCTGCTTAACATAAATTTTGTGCACTACATTGCAGTGCCTATAATCCCAAACACTGGTAGGTTCCTTAAATTCATTATCGTGGATTGTTGGATACCCCTGAACTCAGGCAGGACTCTTGCTGTTGCTCGTCCTACTTCTGTTGCATAATTCTCGATATACACCTGCCTTTTTAGTGCAGGAAACTCAAAGGAATCCATGAGGTCTGCATCGATCAGGGTCATACTGTCATATTTTCCCACAAGGGACTCCATTTTCTGAATTCTGCTATCCATCTCTTGTTCCACGACCGCTGGGCTTACTCTTGTCATTCTTGCTCGTCGCTGGTATACCTGAAGAACACTTCTCCCTCTTTTCTCTTGAATTTCTTCTTCTGGACGCCTTCTTTGTTCTGGTTCTGGTTCAGCTTCCCTTGCTCTTTTGGAAGTTTCTAACTCTAACTCGGATTTTTCCGGCATTCTCGCTCTTCTTTGCATGCGGGTTATGTAAGTAACCGACACGAGTGAGGTTGATGAGACCCCATAACTAATTAATTTTTCCCTGGCTTCTCCCGCGACTACAATCGTGTGATTAGTTAGCTGCTAAGGTGGGTTCTGACATTGCTAACTGTGGTTTTGGGATTTGGGCAAACATGACGGCTGGTGGTTATGTCTAATTATAGAAAATTTATTATAGTATGGGTGATGCTAATTATGGCAATTATTTCCAAATCTTGGTAATCCTACGAACTGAAACTGGTACTATTCTTAATGATGCTGGGTTGATGTTTGACACGCTTTTCTATCTGACGTGGATGACACGCTGGACACTACCCCTCCTCTACCACTATTGGTTGCGTTTTGGTCTCCGCAACTCAACTGCAATTTATTTTATCATGCTGAATCCTATTTATGCTCATCTCGGGTGCGAGAGAGTTATTGACCCTAAGCTACCCTACTAACTCCTCTCGGTTGCAAGAGTTATTGGAATTGAAATGGTAAACTTACTCATGGTAGGGCTTTAGGCATGTGCCATTGACCCATCCTTGTAGAACTTGGCCGTTCAATTGTGCCAACCGAATTTCTCCTGTCTCTTTAATGTCTATGACATGAAATGGTCCTAGCCAATGCATCTGCAGCTTCCATAAACTTCTGGTATTTACTGTCATAGAGTAGAACTTTCTCCCCGACCTGAAAATTCTTGTGCTTAATATGACGATCGTGCCAAGCTTTCTGTCTCTCCTTCTGTACCATCTAATGAAATTCTGCAAGAAATATTTCTTCTTCAAGTTCTTGCAGCTCTTGCAATCACTTTTCCAGGGATTATTCTTTAGATAGCTGCAGGGTTGTTGCGATTAGAAGGCTTGGTACGATGAATTCTGCTGGGACTACCGCTTCTCTCCCATAAACTAGTTGGAATGGCATCTGGTTGTTTAATCATTTTACCGTGGTTCGGTATGCCCACAGTGTTGCTGGTATCCATTCATCCCAGTCATCGCGTCGCGCATTGCATATCTTCGTCAAGCCCTTCTCTAGTATCTTGTTGAATGCTTCCACTATGCCATTTGCTTGTGGATGATATGGACTGCTTTTATGGTGTTATATCATGAAGCTCTCCAGGAGGGACTTAATGGTATCATTTATGAAGTGGGTACCTTGGTCGCTGGTTAGGATTTTTGGGCATCCAAATCAGCTGATTATATTTTCAAATATAAACCTAGCAGCAGTCTCTTCCATGCAATTTATCACCGACGATGCTTCTGCCCAGCGCGTCAGGTATTTGGTCGTCATTATTATGTACCTTGCCTTTGAGTACCTTGAAGCCGGTGCAATTGGTCCTACAAAATCTGCTGCCCACTTTTCGAATGGCTGCAGTACTTTTATCGGATGAAGTGGAAGCTCATCTCTGTGAGATGGTCGTCCTATACGCTGACAGACGTCACATTTTTGAACAAACACTTTGCTGTCCTTGTGAAATGTTGGCCACCATAAGCTTGCTTGTAGTACCTTGCGTGTTATTGTTTTAGCTCCCACATGCCCTCCCGCAACACTACTGTGGCTTTCCCATAGTACAGCTTCCCTTTCGTGGTCCAAGACACATCTTCGAAGAATGTGGTCTAGCCCCATCTTGTATAGGTGTCTCGCTATCAGCTAATACTCCGCAGCTCGAATTACTAGGTGCCTCTTATGTGTCGTAGTGTACTCCTGCAGACATTGCCTTATGGTCAGATAGGCTGCTATCTCATTCAGGTAGTCTGGGATGGCTTCTACTCTGAAAAGATCAGCATCTGGCAACTGATCATCTAGAGATCCTTCATTTTATCCATTCTCTAGTCGGGATAGGTGATCAAGCCCTACGTTGAGTCTTCCAGGCTTTAAAATTACTTAAAAGGTGAACTCCTAGAAAAGTAGGAGCCATCTGCAGATTTTTCCTTCTAAGACTGGCTTGTTGACTAAGTATTTCAAGGCTAAGTGATTGTTTGGGCTTCAAAATGTCATACAAATATCACTCATTACCATACATTTTTCACCTATGCTTCCATTATATCACTCATTATACACCACCATGTCACTTCATTTTCCCTATTGTTCACCATTAATGGGTCTAATTTATATCTTCCAAATATGATTTATTTTTAAGCATTTTTAAGAGAAATTCTTGATTAAATATTAGAAAATAATATATTTTACTTCATATATGGAAAGTGGATTGTTTTTGTGACATGTGTAGGTTACAAGGAAGCTTCCAAGACACCTTTATGTGGCCTTGAATGATCAAATTCGAATTTTATAAGATAAGAGATCATGATCTCATGGAGAAGATCAAGGACAAAAGAGGGTTATGTGTCTAGATGGTCAAGAGATGTATGGAACTAAAAGAGAGATTAGTGGATCATCATTATGAGTTTGTTATCTCATCCCATCGTATAAATAGGAGTACAATCTCCTCCATTTGTAATCTTAGTCCATTTGTAATCTTGGAATTTAAGAGAGTTGTAATCTTAGAGCTGTAAGCTTAGAGTTGTTTTTGTACATCATGATGAAGATTTTGGAATAAAGAATCATACTCTGATTTTTTTGCTTCTACATTTGAGTCTCCTTTGAAGTGGTGTGTTTGTGGAGTTATGGAGGGCCCCCATGGCCTCACTTGCATGCTTATTTTAGGTATAATTTAATTTATGTTTTTATTTCATTTTAGCTTTCAAGTTTTTGTTAAATGTTCTAATATTGGAAGAGATCCTAAAATTCAAGTATTCTTGTAAGAGAGCCTTAGGATCTTGGCGAATGTTAGATCTAGGTTTATTTCATTTCAGCTTTTAAGTTCTTATTAGATGTTCTAATGTTGGAAGAGATCTTGTAGAATATGTTCTTGTAAGAGAACCGTAGATCTCGAACAATTATTAGATCTAGGTTTGGAAGAGATCTTGATGAATATGTTCTTGTAAGAGAACCATAGATCTTGGACAAATTAGGAATATTTCTAGATCTATATATTTTAGATAAGCACTTCTAAGTTTACCTTCCTAGGTTGACATTAAAATGAACTCTAATTGACATCATCAATTGGAACCACATAGTGATCTGTGAAAAATTTGAACTTACCTCCCAATAGGTAGTGGCGGAATTTCTGAAGAGAGTACACCATTGCTTATGCCTCTCGCTCTATTGTCGTATAGTTCCGTTCTGCTGTTGACAACTTGTGACTGGAAAAATATACCGGATGATCGACAGAAGTGTCTTCAGGTTGAGCCAAGACCGCTCCGAGCGCAATGTCGGACACATCAATGTGTACATGGAACTGTTTGTCCCAGTCCGGGTGGACTAGTATTGGTGCACTCGCCAGCTTTTCCTTTAGGGTGTCCAGGGTTGTTTTGTAGCTGTTTTTCCATTGGAATGGTTCTGATTTCTTCAATGGTTTTTCTAAGGGTGCTGTTATCTTGGCGTAGTTGCGAATGAAACGCTGGTAGTAACCTATGTGGCCCAGCAGTGACCTTAGTTGTTTTACTGTTTTCGACGCCTCCATACTGAAAATTACTGCTACTTTGGTCAGGTCTACGTAGACACCCTGATTACATACCACGTGCCCTAGCATTGTTCCAAACGGAATGAAAAATATACACTTCTTCAGGTTCAACAAGATCTGCAGTTGTCGACACCTATCAAACATTACTCTCAACAGGCTCGCATGATCCTTCAGTATGCTATAAACAGTCCAGTCGTCCATATAGACTTCTAAGAACTTGTGGATGTATTCCTGGAATGCAGCTATTACAATGCGAAAGAAGACTGCAGGTGCATTATTTAGTCCGAAAGGCATCACATTGTATGCGAAAGAGCCCCATTCGGTGGTGAATGTTGTATTTCTCTTGTCTTCCTCTGCTATTCTTACCTGATGGTAACCTGAGAAGCCATCGGTGAATGAGTATACCTCGTTCCCCGCAACGTTGTCGAGGAATTCGTCACATAATGGTGTAGGGAATGGATCATGGATACAAGCATTGTTTAAGCTTCTGTAATCTACACAGACTCGTATCTCTAATTTATCCTTTTTTCTCTGTATAACTATGGGACTTACCCATTCTTCTTCCTCTACTGGGAATATTAATTCGGCTTTCAACATTTTTTCGATCTCTGCTTTCACCTTTTCCTTTACTCTTGGGTTCAGACGATATGGTCTATGTTTGACATGCCTTGCATCAGGATTTAGTATTATCCAAATTTCCCCCATCTCTCCTTTTATGCCCTTTAGATCCAATATTGATGAAGGAAACAAGTCCTCATATTCCTTGAGTAGACTAAATATTTCCTTAGTTGTTTGTTCATCCCAGTAGTCTCCAATTGTCGCCAGTTTAGGTTTGTCTTCTGTTCCAATATTTACTTTCTTGGTTTTGAGAGGTAACAGATGGATAACTTCTGTCATTGGTTCTTCTTTGATGTCTCTCTCCCCTTCTGTTTCTTCAAAATACAGGTTCCTGAGATCCTCTAGATTGTCATCATCTATTTCACTATTAATTTTTTGACATGCCACCTTTTGTTGGATACCCTGGTATTGAAACGACGACTTGTCCATCTGTTGGATATCTGGGAAGAACAGTACCTTCTTGATTTCCCGTAACGCCTATGTAACCGGCTCTGTCTTTCCTTCAAACAAGAAACACTGTGTGAATTTGTCCGCAACTTCCTGCCATTTGTGGGTCCCTCTCCTTTTTTCCTCCGTCAAGTACCAGGCTTTTGGAATTATGTCTAGGGAGTGGATAAACCGGTGGACCCACAGTTCTTCGGGATATCCATCAGTCCTCCATTGGGCTTTAAATTTCTCCAGATGGTTTCTGGGGTATGAATCCCCTTGGTACTTGTTCTTACTTCCGGGTCCTTCCTCTTCCTTAAATCTGGCTTTTAATGTTGCCGCAACTTCGTCCCATCGCGTCAATGAGTTGCGATGGTTACTCCACCATCTTGCGGATGTGGATTGTAATGCCATGTTCATCAATGGTACTCTGTGACTTTTTGGTACCGTGGTTTCTATCCTGGCTATGAAAATACTTACAACCTTCATATCTGATAAGATTGGGTATTCCTGAATCTCGGCCCTGATCCAATTAACTCTTGCAATATTGGCACATCTCCTTGTATTTGTTTCGTAGCCTCCTTGCTGCCAATCGTCCCAAGCTATTTTTGATCCTAACTCTGAGCTTTGGATGCTTCTCCAGCTTACAGAGCCTTCTACTATCGGGTTGATGTAATCTTCTCTTCTTCCTGCGGTCATTTGGTAGAGATGGTCCAGGAGCTGAACATATTCCCTATTATCCACAGTCTCTGTATATCTCGGTCCTTGGTAGGGGTCGAGTGGCTGGGTGACTCTGATTTCCCCTTCCTTGAAGATCATCAGTTCTTTTTTCAGATCGATTACTGCGTAATTTTCAAAGGCCCAATCAATTCCCAATAGTGCAGGGTACAGATCCTTATCCCCCATCATGTCAATGACTTCAAAGTCCATAAATGCCTTTACTCCCGCAATGTCAACTTCAACCTCCTCCAGTCGGCCGATGGGAACAATGCAATACTTGTTCGCCATCCAAAGTTGAATCGGGGAATATGTCAATCTTGGTTTCCCCAATGCCTCCCAAGTTTTCCTTGGTAAGATGTTGACATCAGATCCCAAATCAAGCATGGTATCTTTAATCTGGAATCCCACAACTTGTGTGTTCACTTGGAATTCTTTTCCCATCCTTTGTTTTTTTCTCTTGATTCTCTGTACATACTTCTGGTCCGATTCTGTTGATTCTTTTGCTCTGGTGTTCTTCTTCAGCACCCCTTCTAGGTTCTGCTTTAGCCGTTCTAGCATTGGTGCATTGTTAAAAATCTGCAGGAATAGATGGAACCACTCTTGGATCAAAGCTTCAGAAGTATTCTGGGTTTCATTGTCTTCCTGAGTTTTCTGTAACTCAATTCCTTTGTTTCCCCCAATTGGGAAAACGTTTCTGCTGCTTCTTAGAAAAATTGTTTCTGTCATTTTGGTTTGATCAGGAGCTTTGGGGATACTGGCCTGATCAATTTTATTGGGTCCATAGCATGCACATCCTCCCTTGTTCTTTTACCACCTCTTGTCACTATGGCCACGTTTTGCATTGTCTGAGTTCCCATTAGCCTGGGTTTTGCATTTACTAGATTCGCCCCCTCTGTCTAGCTCTTTCCTCCCATCTTTTGATAAGCTCTGGGCAATCTTCTATTGCGTGTGTGTTAACCCGGAACTAAGAACACCAGGGTATTCTAGGGAGTGGAAATTCTCTAGCTACATGTCCTTCCTGGTCATAGTTATAGCATCTTACTAGACCTCTACCTCCTGCTCAACCTCCTCTCATGGCTCCTCCTCTTCCTCAGGGAGCTTCGTTTACTTTGTATGAAGGCTGGTCCAGCCACTCTTCCAGTGCATCCAGTGCTCGGCACTGCTCTATGCCATGTATTGTTGAGGCACAGAATTCACAATATATATTATTTGGAACATTGGAATATTTCTGTAAGATCAGACACAGGCGAGGTTGATGGCCCATACTTTTTCATATTTCACAATACTCATTGGTGGCTGGACTTTGTTGTGCAGGGAACCCTGTGTATTGCTGTTGCGGTGGATATATCCCTTGGGTGTTTATTTGCGTGACCCCTCCTAGTGGTGGAGCCCCTTGTGCCCCTGCGGCCGATGTCCCCACATTTTGGCCTCGCAACCGGGGACATTCGGTTGCCACATGTCCCTCCATGAGACAATGCCTGCACCATACATTTGGTCTCGTTGGTCGCATTGGTTGCATTTCCTTGAGTTTTCTATCAGACTGGATATTAGATGCTGTAGACCCATTATGGAGGGGTCCTGTACCGCTGCTCCTCCTTTAAACTCTTGCGGGTAACCCGCCATAGCTTCTATCTTCATTGCCTGCTCTAGTGCGTCCTGCAATGTGTCGATCCTTTGTTGAGTCAATGGAGTTCGGGTCAACGGTAGTAGAGCTTTAATGAACCAATCTCTCTGGTGGTTTGGATCAATTGGATAGCTGAGTTTTTCGATTGCATCCTTGAATCTCCGCATCAAATCCCAAGTAGTTTCCCCTTCTCGCTACTTGATTTCCCACATCTCTGACAAGCCCTGTTGGTCTGTCTAAGGTAGTTTAATTCCTTAATGAAATCCATCTTTATATCTATCATCGCTGGATTCAGGTGAGCTTCCGACCATTTCATAAACCAGCGTAGGGCTCTCTCCTTAAGGGTGGTATGAAATTCTATCAACTTCCCAACATCTGGTGTCTATCGTGCCCTCCATATGGCCTTGCAAAGGTACCAGTGTTGTTCGACGTCATCGTTCCCCTTCCTAGATAATTCTGGGTACCGGGTGAGTGATACCGCCATGTTCACTTGAATAGGTGTTACCAAAATGAAGCCGTTTGATCCTGGTTGTGAGATATTGCCACTAGCAATCCTTCTACTAGTTTGTGTTCTAGTTGGAGACTAAATACTGTGCAATCTACTTAATTCACGTAACTTAACAAAAATTTCACTTATGGGCTCATAGAGCACCAGGGGAAGGTTAGGACTAGAGCTACTTGAACTGTGGGGACTAGGAATACCTTGAGATATGGATGCCAACATTTCTTGAAATAGTTACTCCATTGCAACGTGCATCTCCACATCAGACACCTCCTCTAGGCGCGCGTCTGTACCTTCTCTGTCAAACTTATTTCCTTTCTCCATCTGGGCTGGACTCCTATACACCTGCTGCACTTCTTTCACAACCCCTCCTATATCATGGGGACCCACCTGATCTTCCATTTCATTTTTCATCTGAGGCACCTCCTCTTTGTTCTTTCGACTGCTTTCATATCTTTTCAACTCCTTCATCACCCTCTCTCGCCACTTTTCTACAATCTGCACCCTCCGATGTGCTCGTCGCTCCTTGAGCTTGTTGGTGGTCTCGACATCCATACTCCTACTCCCCCTTCTCACGGTTCTTGTAACATCTCTCCCTTAGTCCCTTCCCCCAGCATTAGAGGGTTTAGTCTTCCATCTCTGCTTTTTGGAATCCCATCAGTCCTTCGTCTACCATCAATGCCTTGATCCAGAAAGTAATCTCCTTCAGCAGCTTCCCCCTTAACCCGGATCTGAAGGTATCTTCTGCTCTTGAGAAAGAATGGTAGCACTCGGCTACAAACTCCACTATATATCCGTCCAAGGTAGATTCCACCCAAAAATCTACAGCTCGGGTTAAATCGGTGTTTAACCAATGAAGGGCCACCAGATCCTCATGCGCCCACTTGTGATTGATCTTTCACGACTTTTCCTTGACGGTCTTGGTCTGAAGCCTCCACAACCAATTGTAGATTTCTTCTGGGAACTTTCCCCAAAATATTTTGTAGGTATCACTAGTAGAGTCAGAGAATAGAACTAGGTTTTTAATCGTTTTCTCCTTCTGTCGTCTCAGCTCAGCCTGCTGAGCTATGAACTGATCTAGGTGGTTATCCCACCAGCTTCGTATTTCTCTTTAGAAGATCTGAGATACCATGATCTAGCTCCCAAATGTATTTTCAGGTCCCGAAAATAAAACCATTTGTTGGAGAGAGAACAGGTCTCGCAAAGAAGACTCGGGTTCAGGTTTAGCGGGCCAACAAGGTTTTCCGCCATAGTCTAGTTTCACGCAGGCATTTGCACTCTGCTCCGAAGGGCAGAGAGTCTCACCCTACGCATGCTGTGACCTTACTGTGATAAGGAGTCAATCGGTATCATCCCAACAACATCAATACAGTTGAATCAAAGCTAAGCTAAAAGTCTAAACAGCCATAACACAACGTTCCATAACATATACCTCTCGGGAAAGCGTTCAGACTTATAGTAAATAAAATTTTAAAAGGTGCTTGAAAAATCATTCATTAAAAACCATAACAGATACTCAGAACAACACTCCTGATTATATTAATCATCAGTCATCAGTGGCGAACTATTACAAGGCTTAGCTGCGTGAGCATAAACAGAGCAGAATACAATACATCCTATTGGACAGAGAGAAAATGCAGAAACACAGAGGAATGGAGAATGGTGCAACACAGACAGTGCTCTCCTACGGCTCCCTCTTGCCTATTCCCATCTGTGCCAACCTCCCTATCCACTGGCTGGTTGCCTATTTGTTCTGCTGCCAGTGCGACTGACAGTTCCTCCTTTCTTCTCACTCGATTGTCTTATGTTTCCTTCTGTTCATCGGGAGTTCACTACTCATTTCCTTCTGCACTCTTCTGCCATCTATGCTTGCTCCCACAACAGCCGCGACACCTGTCCTTTGCTCCTTCGCAACCTTGACACCTTTCTCCCTACTAAGATTGCGTTCCGCCATGTACTCGCCGCAACTCAAAATCTGTTGAATTTCAAAACAAGGGCCCCAACAAGAACTTAGGTGATCCATCATATATAGGCAAGAAGAATCTCCCCATACTACATTGTAGATCTGATTCCATCCTCTGCTCTTATGGTGATAGCAATTTCTCCTCCCTTCCTTGATCCAACAGAATTCCTGAAAGCTCAAGTGTTCTTTGAACCTTCGGGATTGGGACTCTCCACAAAATAGTCACCAAGGGTTTCTTCCTCCCTTTATTCATATAGGAATGAGGGCAGAGTGGAGTGTTGTAGTGAAGGATGCATGGCTGATTGTTCCACACAAGGTGAGGTGCTAGTGCTTGCTTCATGGTAAAACCCCCTAGGGCCTTCTTTATGCCTCATCTCCTTGAGATCTCTTGCAATGTTCTGCATGGTTTGAAGAAGAAGCTTTGAAATATATTTCTCCTCCATATTGTAGATATATTTTCCCCACAAGCTGAGCCAAGAGAAGAGCTCTGATACCACTGTAATATTCCTTCTTAGGAATTTCTGGACTATGGAGAGTAAAAACGTTGTTTTCAGACAATTATGTTACAGAATTAAAAAATAGGACTTGGATCCTTTAGATTATGCTTTATGACCCTTACATGTAGAATGGGAGCAGAAAAAAATCATTCTAGCTATGTTAAATAGATCTCCCCATGCCAATACACCTCAAAAACACCCAAACCCCATGACTTCACCAAATAGAAATTCTGAAGCATGTAATAGTGTTATTTTGAGAGGGTTTCTACAGAAAAATATGAGTCATAACATATATGGAGATTTCATTAATCAAAGAGCCAAGAAAAATGGAGGTCTAGCCTCTTTTACACAAAATGGAGACAGCCTGGCAAGGGTTTCATAAGAGCACAAGTACAAAATGATATATCTACATAAAATCACACAGTTTACTACAACTCTGTATATGATATGGCTGAATAATACATGAGAGCACATAAAAATGGCTGAAGATCCTCCCTACTAGCCTTCCAGGAGAGAAAGAGCCCCCTTCTCCAAGAAAATAGCACAAAATCAAGGGATTTAACCTTACCACAACATCACCTTCAGAAATGATGCAGTTTCTGCAAGAGACTACGCTGTAGGAGTTGGCGACTACTTGAAACCAAGTCAGATAGTGGAAATGTAGCCCAGAATTCTCCTCTTAGATCCCTTTAACAAGATGAACCAAGAAAGAGAGTGGAACTCCCGCATGAGAATCCCTTGCACTAAACAGTGCAACAAACCCAGCTAAACAACTGAAGCATGCAAGAAGTCATAAGACTCAAACATAGACAAGATTCTGAATGACTCTCATGGCTACCCTCCCTTCCCTTTTATTCTTGGTGAGCCTCCTTACCCTGGACCCCACACATTCATGAGGTTACTTCATTGCAAAGAGTCCTCCATCAAAACTGCGATGTTCCCATTGGTTTTCCTTCTCTTTTAGCAGCGCTGTTGACCTGATCAACAAGGTTCTAGTCCTCATGCATTGCCCCCTTTTCACACCAAGGATGGCTTTATTTTTCCTTCCTACACAAACCCCTTTCACATTGGGAATGTTTTATTTCTACTAAAGATATTTAAGGGTCTCTCTACCCCATTTATTCTTCTAACCTGCAAAATAGAGCAACATATAATATTCCAACTAGCAGCAGCTAATTGGGAATATTACAAAAGAGCCTCAAATATTATCATACATGACTAGTCCACTCTTTCTAACCATGGAGATAGTTCTTCCTTCGACCCTATTTCGTTAGATCAAGATCTAAAGGACATTTCTCAATGAGATATGTTGGGGGCATTGGTAGTGACTTTAATAAAAACTTTCCTCCTCTTCCAATGTGAAGACTGAAGGATATTCAAAATACAATGGAGAAGGCTATACATGGAATGCATCAAGGGAGACAATTGAGTTTACCGGGGGTACTTAGAGAATTGACCCCCTTATCATTGGTCTCCCCACAAATCTAGTGTCCCTCAATATCAGAGGCCTGGCAGGTAGGACCAAGAAATTATCCCTCCATAGGTTCATTATCCAATGAAAACAAGATATCCTCTTAATACAAGAGACTATGTGCAAACAAGTTGAGCTCTACCCCTATCTAATGAAGGTATTTCCTCAATTGAAATTTAGTGGGTTAGATTCTGCTTGTAACTTAGGAGGTCTCACAACTATTTGGAGGGACATTTTTCCAGCAATAAACTTATTTTATTTAAAGTCTGGTATTCTCATGGAAGGGAGACTAAGGGGCTCCACTTGTGTTTACAAAATCCTAAAATCTTATTGACCTTATGCAAAAAATAAAATTTATTGGGATGGAATTTTTAATTCTATGAAGATTCAAGGTACTCACTTAATCATTGGGGGAGACCTAAAATTCACCCTCGATCACAATGATAATTATGGAAGCTTTGCCCACATCGACCCTTTGGAAGAATATTTTTCTTCTGGAATTGAAAACCATAGCCTTGTAGATTTAGGACTAGTTGTCCTAAAGCCAACATGGTTAAATAATAGAGTGGGATGTGAAGCTATGGCCAAAAGGATATATGATTTTTTAGTCCACTCCAATATTATTTAAGGTGTTAGTAAGATTAGGAATTGGATTGAAGCTCAAAGGCTCTTATGCCAATTTCCTATCTACTTGTTGGTTGATGGTTGTGATGAGAGGCATGGACATCCATTTAATTACAATAGATCTTGTCGACTGGATGATGGGTTTAATAAGTTAATTAAGGAAGAGTGGAAGATCTATAATCCTTTGGGAAACATTAATTCCACTTCTTAGTTAATTCAAAATTTATAGAGAATTAAACCAAAGGTAAAGACTTGGGCTAGTGATAGGCTAAAGGATATAGGTGCTATATTATTGGATATTGAAGGGAATCTAGTTACTTTGTATTCTACTAACCATGGTATTCCTATTGAAATGGATATTGTTGAGATTAAACATTTGTAAGGTCTTAAAAATAAATTACTCCCCGATGAGGAAATATATTGGAGAATGAAGAGCAGGAGTACTTACATTATTTTTCATATCGTAAAACGCACAAAAATACCATTTGAGACATTGCAACTAAGACTAGTGATAGGGTTCACACTTTCAAAGATATTTCTAATGTTGGAAAGGACTATTTTCAAAGCCTCTTTACATAAAACCCCAGGTACTCCTTGGGAGCCTCCTTGTCTATGTTTCAAAAATTTCCAATGTTTATCACCCCTGAATATAATCAGGAATTCCTAAATGACATTAACAACTCAGACTTATTGGTGGCTATGATTTCCTTCAAAAAGGATAAGAGTCCAAGCCCTGATGGTTGGACCATGGAGTTCTTCCTATCCCTTTTTTTACTTTTTTGGAAATTACTTGTTTTGCAGGGTGGAGGAGATTCAAACTTTGGGAAACATGCTTGGATCCTTAAATTATACTCTAATTGCACTAATCCCTAAATTTTATCGTTTGGATAAATTTTCATATTTTAGGTCAACTACTCTGTGCAATATGGCCTACAAGATAGTGGAAAATGTGATATCTCTTTGGATAAATCCAATTCTTTCTATTTCTATCTTTCTCGAACAATTTGGTTTTACTCAAGGTAGGCACACTCATGAAACTATGGCTTTACTTAGGAATCCCCACACACAATTAAAACAATAAAATTATATATTTTGGTTCTAAAGGTTGACCTATCCAAAGCCTATGATAATGTATCTTGGTCCTGTAATGCCCCAAAATAATAAATCAATAAATAATAATAATAATAATACAATAAATAATAAAGGAGATATAATAATAGTAAATAAATAATAAATAATAAAGAAAATATAATAATATGTAATATTCCAAAATGGACAAGACAAGAATATAGAACATAAAACTGGAAAATGCAGTGATACATCAACACATAAAATGAGAGCAGATCATATAGCCATTCTATTAAACATTATAGCAACAAATGTATACAAGATTTTGAGGAAAAAGACACTCAAGCTAGGAAAAATAAGCCTCTAGAGACCCAATACATAAAATATGAAGAACAGTTGCTATATAAGAATGTCAAAGGCTAAGCCAGCGCAGTTTCTGCCGTGGTTAACTTTTGCTGGAAATATAAATACATGGATCTACTGATATAGTTCTTAGAAACTTCCGAGATCAGAGATCTAGGCTTTCTAACACTATTCCAAGACAACCCAGAAAGGGTTTCCAGAAATAATCAAAATGTAGAATGCGTAAAATGTAGCCCTAGGGCTAAATAACACTTTGAAACTAGATCATTGGTGGGAGGTGGCTTATCTAGTATGAAAATGAATGATATTCCTCCTCACAAACCTTCCGGATGAAGGGCTACTCCCCTCAATGGAAAACAAGGTCAAGAACTTGGGTACTTGACCTCCCACTGCAACTACACTGCAAAATAACCCAGTTTCTGGAGGAGACTGCACTGTAGGTGAATGGTGTTGCTTGGCCTGATGCCAGATTGTGGAATAATTCTCAAGGAACTTCCTTTCTATCCTCTCGGATGAAGGGCTTCTCCGCTCACTGGAAAACAAGCTCAGAAACTGGGTTTATCAACCCTCCACTGTTGTTGCCCTGCAAAAAAACACACTTCTGAAGGAGACTGCGCTATGAATGATGGTTGAAGCTTGGCTTGATGTTGGATAGTGGAAATAATGCTTAATAAACCTCTCCTGATTAGGCACTCAAAGTCCCCCAAGGATGAAGGTGGGAATTCTGCTCAGAAACACGCTTGTGCTAAATAACATAGTAGACTCCGCTAAACAGCTGAAGCATGCAAAAATTCATACAAGACCAATACAATATAAATATCCAGAATTCCTTCTATGTTTGCCATCCTCTTCCTTATATTCTTGGTGAGCTTCCTCACCCTGGGTCCCACTCATTTAAGATGCTACTCTCATGCATACACTCCTCCTCTATGACTGCGTTGTCCTCCATGAACTCTCCACTCCTTCCATGACAGCGTTGTTGATTTGGTCAACTTCGACCCTATCTACCTGCTTTAGCCCCTGTTCACACCTAAAGGTGCTTTATCCAGCTAATACAATGATCCATATTCGCATAAGAAGTGGTCTTATTCCTACAAAAGAGATTTATGGGTCTCTCTACCCACTTATTCACCTATCTTATTATCAAAAGAAAAAATTAATATTCCAACTAGCTGAAAGCTAATTAGGAATATTAAATAATAGTAAAAATATAATAAATAATAAATAAAATATAATAATAGTAAATAAATAAACTAGTAAATAATAAACTGAAATTCTAAATAAATATATATACAAATAAACTATTAAAATAGTAAGAATAAGTAAAGTTAACAAAAGTAAAAAAAAATATAATAAAATAAGAAAATGTTAAATTAAGGGAAAAAATGGTTGAATTAATTAAACTTAAAACAAATAAATTAAAGTTGGCATGTTGACACATGGATTGTGTGCATGTGGATCCCTTTCCATTTTTGGAACTGTTTGTTCTATTTAATGGATTAAAAGGGGGATGTGAAGCATTATTCACTCATTCTTATGAAATAAGAGTGTTGTGAGACAAAATATTCCATGAAAATAGTAGTTGATTGAGGGCTCAGGGGTGGCCAACCGTAGAAAGATTATGTGTAGTGCCCTACTTGATCCTATCATGCTCATTTTGTTAGTGTTTAATTAACCAACAATTATTGACTTATAATTTTTGAGTAATACTGGTATATATTTACACTTGTGGATTCATAATTTTTATCTATATGAATTTTATTATTTTTTATTATTTTATTCTGAATGTGTATTCTCAATTCTACTTTTAGATAAGGTATGGTATTCTCCAATTTATTTCTAAATCAAATATCTATATTTTATTCTCAATGTGTCTTCTCAAATCTCCTTTTAGATAAGATATGGTCTCTCCAATTTATTTCTAAATCAAATATCTATATTTTACTCCCAATGTGTCTTCTCAAATCTACTTTTAGATAAGATATGCTTTTACCCAATTTAATTCTTGTTGTGTAGATTAATCCGTCTTGCGGACAAGACCGATCTCTCTAGTACAAAAGGTAACTAGCAACAAACATCCAATTATACTAATCTCTCTCTAAGCATATAAGATTCATAAAAACACTATATAGGTGTAAGGCCTACCTTATGTCCAGCACTTGCTTGATTTCGTTGAAGTCCTTCCCGTGCACTGAAAGAACGTTCCTCGTGAATCTGCAGTCACAAACAAGAAAAAAGATTACGCATCACCTGTATAGACATTATTATAAACCATACTTATCATAATGATCAAGGAATTTATGAAATAAACCATGAATCGACAGTTTAATGAGAGAAATGAGTATATTTGTATTAACTTCAAATAAAGAAAACCTTTACAACCTGTGCCTTGATGTTGTGCAGGTCCTCCCGGGGTCTGAAGCAGGAATCTCTTCTAGTTTGACAAGCATTGCACTCTTTGAACCAAGACAACTAGAGATGAGTGATTGAACCTCACAGAAAGAGTGATTCAACCTCACAGAAAGAGTGATTTAACCTCACAGAAAGTCTTAGTTAATTGAGACTGAATCTCAACAGCATTTAACTTCAAATATCTTAAGCTTGAACTCCCTTTGAGGCTACCCAACGCCTCTTTTTATAGTAGAAAAGAGGAGGTTTCTTGTTCCAAATATGAAGGGATAGAATCCTCCTTCAAAGGGATTAGCTCCTTACATCAAGGGGTTAGCTCCATCAAGTGAGGGATGCATGAACCTTCTCAAAGCGTATCCATTCCCAAAAATTCCCATCTAGAATCTTCTAGAATTCATCTGAAATCCACTTTTTATCTTTACTTTCTCACCTTTTTGGGTTTTACAGAGGTCCGCACCCATAACACAAAGAACGTGCGGTATGGTTCCGCAGGAAAGCTTAACATTAGGTGCGGGACCGCAGGAAATGAATAGAGAAAGTGCGATACCAATGTTTAGGGGATTTTTAGGAACTTTTCTCTGATTTTGAAAGCTTGACATGAGGAGCTGATATATTAGACTTGCAAAAGGAGGAAGTATGAGTAATAATGAGCTCATACTCATAGTAAAATGTCAGGATGACAGATTTTAGTGTAACAAATTGCCCCCTAAAGTGAAAAGTATGGAATAGATGAAGCTGTAGTCTGTCATATATGAAGAGTGCAGTACTTTATCATTTCAAAGATCATCCTGTGGACACCCCAGTCGGAACCTGTAAAAACATTCAATGCAAAATATATACATGTATATGTCATCACTAAGGTAGGCATTCCCATACTCAGATAAAAACTAACTATAAACTAACTGAAATCGTTATGATACAGGAATGATTTTGAATACATCATAGTATAGATATATGTAGACACAGTATGGACGCAGCCATCTGTTTATCAAATGACAACAAAATTACTCGCAGCCTGGATGGTGGAAACTAGATCCAGGGTCTTGATTTCCGCATCTCGAACTAGTACGATTCTATCCATGTGAATGAATGTGTCGAAGTCGAACATGGTAGAAACCACTTGATTACCAGTCAATGATATAAACTGTTAACAAGTGTGAGAGAAACCACCAATAATGTCAATGGCTCTCAAAGTACTCAGTACAATCCATGAAATGTGAATGAATGTGCTGAAGTCGAACATGTCACGGAATCATTCGATCGAAGGTCAATGATGCAACCTATCGTCGAAGGCGAGAAACCTGCCATTGAGGCATGCAGATTTGAAGGTACTGACGATTTCTGGATCAACTTCCTAGATAATGTGCTGATGTCGATAGAAAGTGATCTGTCGTAGGCAAGCCCACAACACGAAATCATAGATCAAGTTTTGAAAATATATTGGCAAGGACTGACTCAGGGATGGTCAATGATGGATGACAGATATTTTGCAGATGAATGGTTTTATTTGAACTGTTCTCTTGGACACATAACGACACTGCAGATGGCTTGGTGACAATTGACCCAAAGCTAATACCCAGAAACCGGCTGAAAACTTTCAATGTGGTTTGATTAACTGTTAGGAAAAGGATTTCCCAACCCAGGTGAATATAAGTGTCGTGTCCAAGAGTGGTTGACTGAGTTTTCAAAGATTTTAAAATACAACAAACATGCCCATTTTTCTCTCTTTTCCCCCACCATTTCTGGCAAGTACCTCTTTATTTTTGACAAGCTTGAGGAGGATAACATTTGCTTGATTATAAGCTCATCCTTCGGATGAGTCCAACTTAGTTTAAAATTCAAACCCTAAGAAGGAGTGGTTCGTTTCTGTTGAAAATTAAAAAGGTCCTTTACTGTTAAGTTTTAACGAGTCCAGTATAGGAGAAACTCAGTGTTTTTCAGTTTTAGGGAGTCAGAAGAAAAACTTAAGAAAACTCCATTGGTGTCCTTTTTCGTAAATTTAGTTTCTCGAGCCCGAAAAAGGATAAAATAATGCGGGAGAGAACTCTGTTGACCGTATTTAGTCAACGTATACCTTTTTCGTAAATAGTCCATTTCAGTCCGTAAAAGGGGTAAACTTATACTGAAGGGACGACTGTTCATTTACTTTAACGAGTTCGAATAGTCAAGTACTCGGAAATATTTTCATATTTAGAGAGTCTGAAAAGGGCTTAAAAGAGGACTCCAAGGTTTCGCTTTTTCGTAAATTTTTTGAAAGAGTCCGAAAAAGTGATAAAAGTATGCTCTTTGTTGAAAAACGATCATTTCACCTGAAAAATCCTGTTTCTGCACAAAAACTTGAAACATTACACATACCTGTTTAAGATAAGTAAAAATGCTTTCAAAAATACCCTTTTTAAAGTGAAAAATAAATAAATTAAAAATTCATTCATTCGAAAAAACTTATAAAAAGGACTTTTTCTATTTCATTTTTACCGTTCAGTTCCAGAGTGAAAAGTTAAAAGCTTTTGGTTAAAAAAGTTCCTGTGAAGATTCTGGAAAATTCAACCGTTGGAATCGAAAATCGTCAGCTCCAGGTAATCCACGACCTCCTTATCTTGTTTTTCATCCGTTTGAAATTTATTTTTAGGCTTTAGTTTGATTTTTTAGGGCAAAAAATGGTTCAAAAATGCGCCCGCGGGGTCCGCAGGTGGGACACAGGTTACTTGCGGACCTCGATTTTTTCTTAACGGGAAAAAATTGTGGGTACCACACCCGGCCCACAGTCCGCGTGCGGAGCTACGCTCTGTTTACAAAGAGCAGGTGCGGTACCCGCGCGGTCAATTTTAAAGCACGGTTTTCTCATTTTTCTGCCAATTTTTTTTAAATAAAATCATTCTAACTTGCCTTATTTTGTATTGCAGGATTAACAAGATGCTTATCTGGCGAGAACTAGAGCATGAGGAAGTAGATGAAGCTGTAATACTTCATTTTCCCACACAAAGGGCATTAAAAGCATGTGGCTTATACAAATTCTGGGCCATCGCAAGCATGAGGGCACAGGTAGAACTCTTGACATGGTTGGTAGACAGATGGCATGTGGAGGACCAGTGCTTCTTCATTGGTGGCCACCGGCTCGAAATTGAGCTGGAGGATATATACTTTTTGACTGGTTTGTCCAAGAGGGGCGAACAAGTATCCTTGTTTGGGACTAGGCCAGGTGGCCAGACTGTCACTAGTCTTCAACTAGAATTTTGCAATGATCAGGCAAATCCTCGGGAAAAACGGATTGACATTAAACACATCATCCGTCCTGAGTTGAAGGTTATTGCTTTTACTGTCACCAAATTGTGTGGGAGTGCCGCGCTTCATGTGGGTACTGGTTCCCAAATGCGTGTTGCAGTGGACTGTTTTCGCGGCACCATCTTTAACTGGTGTGAAGCTGTGTTGGCCAATATAAAAGGCCAACTTACCAGAGCAAAAACCGGGAAACTGAAAAGCTTTGGATATGGATCCATCGTCGTTTCTTTTGCTCTGGAGAGGATCCCCCAATTAGCTCCACAGAGTATTGTCGTTGGTACCGGTCGACCTCGAGAACCGAGAATGGTTCGTTGGTCCGCGCTGATGGCCCGTCATGCTATTGAGGGCACTGAGATTGTACGATTCCCTTCTTCTTATTTTCGTTGGCTGAATCGCCAAGTTTTCATGATAGAGGATTTTCCGTATGCCGGGATGGATTTCCGCGGCGACAAAGAGATGGTTCTCCCTGGAGGGGAACAATAGGATGATTCAGGTAAAATTATTTTTCAACGTTTTCTAAGTTCTAATTTTTTTAATTTTTTATCGTCTTAGAAAACTAATAACCAAAAGTTTTTTGAATACAGACGTGGGTCCACATCGACCATCTCATCTCCAACCTTTCGAGAGGAGACAACCAGTTGCACCCGCACCAGCCCCAG
Organism: Pinus albicaulis; assembly: GCA_034641835.2. Taxonomy (NCBI): domain Eukaryota; kingdom Viridiplantae; phylum Streptophyta; class Pinopsida; order Pinales; family Pinaceae; genus Pinus; species Pinus albicaulis. The sequence goes on along the minus strand of CM076569.1, from coordinate 778,055,421 downwards.
CAGGCCAATCAACAGAGATTTTGACTGATTTGGAGCATCATCTAGAGCGCTTGACTCTAGATATACCAGAGACCAGTATAGATGACATTCCTCTCAGGCTACAGAGATATGTGATTGGAGTCCCAGGACCTTTCAGGAGGTTCCTATGCAGGGTGGCCCGGGCAGTTGTTTCTTATCGAGATCACCATCAGTGATGGGATGATCGTGTAGACTGATATTTTTGACTTTTGTATTATCATTTTTGCCGATCATAAGGTGTTTCCAACCTATGATCGAAGACGATGTATATTTTTTGAACACACTCCTATACTATGATATATCACTATTTTGACGGCTATCTGTGTACATATGTGAATGTTGTTTGTTTTACTGCTTTTAATTATTGCAAATGTCTATTTATCATACTAGAAGCAATCGAATCTGCTAATGTATTTAAATGTCTTGGAATATGCTGATATTCAATGTAATCAAACTCACGTTCCAAGAGACGAGCTCTCAAAAACAACCGTAATAACACCGGATTTCTAATGGTATAAACCCTGTTAAGCTGTAATACAACAAGTTCAGAATCCAACCTTACAATCAAACTCCGAATTCCAAATGATATGGACTCAGATAATAACTCAATCACCGCACTATACTCGGCAATGTTATTTGTTGTTTGACCAAGGCTTACCCCATGCATGGATACTAACTCGTCAGAGGGTGAATAGATAACCCAAGCTGCGGAAGAAATGTTCCGTGTACTACGACAAGCACCATCAACAAAACCAATGTAGGTTTGAAGAGACGTCGACATCTGCAATATCAAGAGTAAAACTCAGATAAGCATTCATAGTGACAAAAACACACTTCTAAACTAGGCACACTTTTCTAATCTAAAACACACAAGCAGTAAAGAAATCTAAACTAATAAAAACCTCCACACCTCGTTTAAGCATAATATCGCTTTAGATAAAGCCCATTTCTGGGTTTATCTAAAGGGACACCGTCAAAATCTATCAACTCATAGGCCCCTTTTGCTAACTTTCGTTTCACAATGTAAGGACCATGCCACATAGGCACGAATTTCCCAGCTCCTAGCTTGTCGTTAGCTTGATCATAAAGTAAAACTAGGTCTCCTTCTGAAAAATTTCGAGGGGTCACATTTCTATCATATTGAGCTTTTATACTTTTAACATGAGCCTCGTTTGCTATTGCAGCACTTCGTCGATTCTCATCTAATTGGGCTAAGTACAAGAAACGTTTCTCCTCTTCAGACGTAGCTGGAAGTAATTCTACGGCTAATTTTAGTGGCGGAATTTCACATTCAATCGGTAACACAGCTTCCAAACCGTAGACCAGTTGAAAAGGAGTGAAACTCGTTGATGTTTTGACTGAGGTTCGATATGCCCAAAGCGTTGAAAATAACATGGAATGCCAATTCGTCTTGTGAATACCAATGATTCGTTTGATCATGGTGACTAAAACTTTATTAATAGCTTCAACCAGACCATTGGCTTGCGGATAATACGGAGTGGAACTATCGTGGCGCAAGCCAAGCTGTTCTGTCAGTTCAGTCATCATGATATTCCGAAAATGACTTCCATGATCTGTAATAATAGCTTGAGGAACACCAAACCTAGCAATTATATGATTAAATACGAATGTTGCAGCAGTCTTGCCGTCAGCTGAATATGTAGGCATCGCCTCGGCCCATTTCATAAAATAATCTACTGCGAGAATAATATAGGCATGCCCCCCGGCCGAGTGAGGGTTACATGTGATAAAATCGATACCCCATTTTGCGAAAGGACCAACAGCAATTATAGGGTGAAGAGGAGCGGGTGGCGCGCGCATTTTCCGATCAAAAATTTGACAGTTGTGGCATTTCCGAACCGCATAAATGCAATCTTTAAACAATGTTGGCCAGAAATAACCTGCACGCAATATCTTTTTGGCGGTGGCATACCCAGACATATGACCGCCACATGCTCCAGAATGACAGTCATTTAACACCTTTTGAGCTTCTTCATGAGTTAGACAACGTCGGAAAACAGAATTTGCTCCTCGTCGATAAAGTGTATCACCAATGATATTATATTGTTGGGATTGGAAGCGTATTTTCCGTCGCTGAGTTCGTGAAATGTCCGGCCGAAAAGATTGGGTTTGGAGATACACAATAATATCCCCATACCATGGATCAAGCGTACTGATAAGAAACAAAGATTCGTCCGCAATGGACTCTTCTTCCACTGTTTCAGTATCAGTAGAGGGGAAATCGCACATCAGTTCCGCAAATACCAAAGATTTCTTTGCCTTGGATTTCTCAAATTCCAAGTCAAATTCCTGCAGGATAACTATCCATTTGGAATATTTTCCCCCTAGCAATTGTCTGGTCAAAATATACATCATAGGGTTGCAATTAGAAATTACCGTGGTTTTACGTAACAAGATGTAATGTCTAAAACGTTGGACAACTTGAACAGCTGCCAAGGCCAATTTCTCCACATGTGTGTATTTGATTTCAGTCGGATGCAGATTTCGACTAAGATAATAAATCACATGTTCATTGTGAGATTCATCTTCCTGAACTAGTACCATCCCAATTGTGGAATTGGAAGCAGCGAGGTACAAAATGTAATCTTGGTTGTAGTTGGGAGGATGCAATAATGATGCATGGGTCAACGCATGTTTAAGTGCATCAAAATATCGATCAGCGATCTCGTCCCAAAAGAACGGAATGTCCTGTTTCAACAACCGGGTAAAACCCTTTGTAAGCTCGGCATAGTTAGGAATAAATCTACGTAAAAAGTTTGCTTTCCCCTGCAAACTTTGGAGTTGGCGTAAAGTCGAAGGAGGAGGCAATTTAATGATAGCTTCGACCTTCGAAGGATCGACGCGAATGCCTGCTTTCGAGAAAACAAATCCCAGTAATCGACCCGATTCTACGCAGAAAACACAATTATGCGGATTCAGCCTTATCCGATAATGCCTACATCTCATAAAAATTGCTCGTAAATGAGTGGGATGATCGGCCCGACGTAATGAATGAGCCGGTAAATCATCGAGATATGGCTGAACGATGTGCTTAATGTCATGAGATGCATACGAGATAGCCCGTTGAAAAGTTGCTCCAGCGTTCTTTAGTCCAAAAGGTAGTTTACAATAGGAAAACGTTCCCCATGGACAAATGAAAGCTGTTTTAGGTTGATATGCAGGGAGTATGTTTATTTGATTGTAGCCTGAAAAGCCATCCATGAAGGAAAAAAATTCACTGCCAGCACAATCATCGATTATCTGATCGATATAGGGAGTTGGATAATTGTCTTTTGGACACGCTCGATTAATATCCCTATAATCGATACATACTCTTATCGTTCCTTGTTTTTTAGTCACAGAAACAATATTCCATACCCAATCCGTTAAGGGAATTGGATAAATGAATCCTGCTCGAAGTAATTTTTCAACTTCAGCTTTTATAGCAGCAACTTTTCTAGGATGAATTTGACGTAATCATTGACGAACAGGTTTAGCATCCGGGTAAGTCTTAATTTCATGTACTACGATCGATGGATCAATTCCTGGCATTTCTTCATAAGACCAGGCAAACACGTCATGGAATTCTTGAAATAGGGCTTTATAAGTCTGAATTTCTTCATCCGTACAACAAGCACCTATATGAATGTTTTCAATTATTCCTGGTTTTACTGAAATGTCAATTGGAACCGTTCTAGATATATTTTCCAAATTTAACTCAGAATCAGGATTTTGCAATGGATTCTGAGGTTCCTTGGCATATTCAGCAGTAAAAATTGAAGCGAAATCTTTTTCAAAATGATCTAATTCAGGTAAAAATGAAGATCGGTGATGTAGATCTTCCCATGGTAAATCATCAACAGACAAAAACTCACGAATTTTCTCATCTGTATGAACAATTTCAGGAAATGTCGTTGTACTTGAACTAGATATAGAAAGTGATTCCTCTTGGATCCCATTCATTGGATCAATTTCGGTTGAAGAGGGGTCGGAAAAAAACTGTACAGCCTGATACGCAATTTCAAATGGACTCAAAGGCATCACGCCATCGAATGAATCTATCTCGGATTCGGAAGGTACGATCCAAGGATCATCAAACATAACAGTGTCTGACGAAATCATATGAATATTTGCAGTAGAAGACGATACGTTAGGAGGAGGAAAGGAAAAAGTTCCTAGTAAACCAGAATCTTTAATCAAACCTACTCCAACATCCTTATAAGGGATAGTCATTTTACCAACATGCTGGATTGTTTCTAAAGAGGCTGGGTCGGACGAGAAATAAGTTAACTGATCTATTGTCACGATCTTTCCTTGATATGGAAATTTTATGAGTCGAAAGACCGAAGAAACAACAGCAGTCATAGCATAGGACCAACTATGACCCAGAAGAAGGTTGTAATCTAGAGGGGCATCAACCACTTCCACATCTAGATTAACGATTTTACCTTCGACCCCTATGGGTAAATCCTGCAAAATACCATAAGGTTGAAAACCTCGACCATCAAAAGCTTTTAGAATCATCGGAGATTGGTTAAGTGTAGGAGAACCAAGAGATTTCCAACACTGAAACGACATAATACACGTTGAAGCTCCCTCATCAATCACAGTCTGAAAGATAGGTCTGTTTTTGACTAACACTGGAATCTGGAAAGCCATTTGGTGCGGAAGACGTGGTGTACTATTTTCTAAATCGAAGATTATAAAGTTAGAATCCTGAACATCAACAGCTCCTATGGCAGACAATAATAATTTACGCTGTGCTGGACACGATTGCAGCACTTCCAAAGCCGACATTGCTGAAGGAGAAACAGCTAAATCTTCAACAATGTTGTAATTCTGAGCAGCTCTCGCATGTGGATTGAAAGCTGATTCACGAAGAACACCTTTAGCAGGCGGTTTGATTATCAAGTCTGGATTTTGTTTCTCGATCTGTAGCGGACCGGAAACAGGAGGAGTTGTATTTGATGCATTCGCATTAGAAGACTCTCCTTCTTTGCCATCAACGGGATTCTTAGAACCGTAATCTTGCGATCGCGTCACAACCCTTACATGAGACATCATCATAATAGGCTCTTCTAAAGTAGTCGAGGAAGAACCAATCATCTTACTATCTTGAATTGGAAAAGGATCCTTCAAGACAGCAGGTTGTTGTGATCCTTTAACGAGTTTCGTAACTTCCTCTCGATATGGACATTCTTTCGTGAAATGATCTTGTTCACAAATGAAGCAAGGATAACGAGGTTTACGTTTCTCATCATTGGATTCTTCTTTATATGTTTTCTCTTTCGAATTCTTCTTGTTTTTGTTCCTCCCCTTCTTTTTACCACCGGATTTTGATTTGGCCGTAGATGTTTCAACGACATGAATGTCGGCGGAAACTTCGGGAGAGGATTCTCCTTTCGGGGAATCAGGTAAAGTTATAATTGGAGAAGAATTCTTTGAGGATTTCTTCTTACTTTTGGAACTAACTGTACCAATCATACCGTCAGCGGCATGAGACCCTGAAGGAGCGGCAACTATTTGACCTTGTTTGGGAAGATCGGGAATTTTCTCATGAAGAGTACCTGACTGCGTATAGATGAGGTCTAAGTACTGAGCCTGAGCAATTACTTGCTCTTCAGTAACAACACCAGCCTTAGCTACATCTTCAGTGATCTTAGGTAATAATGATTTAACAAACCATTCTGCCAAAATTTGATCCGGAATATAAACCTTCACCAAACGTCGTCTACGTCGCCATTCATGAATATGATCAGAAATATACGTGGACGTAGATTGTTTTAGTGAAGTTAATAATTCTGTGCCATTGTCGTATCTGACAGGCAACTGAAAATGAGTTAAGAAAGATGTCGCTAACTGACTGAAATTATGAAACGAGCCTCGTGGCAACTCAATGTACCATTTGGCTGCAAGACCTATGAGGGTTCTTTCGAAAAGACGTAAGCGAATCGAATCATCAATAATTGAATTAGATGCACACCAAAGGTGATAAGTCATAACATGATTCGATGGATCCTCTCCTGAATTACCTTCAAATTTTGGTATATCACTGGGCAACTTATGAGGCATTGGCGACCAATTTTGATAATAAAAAATAGGATCATTTGTAAGGCGCGTCAAATCAGGTAAGTCTAAAGTTGCGATGAACGGTAATTGACGGTTAGGGTCACGAAAACCTTGAGAAGCCAAAGCAGATCCAAGAGGCGGATACCCAGGATAACTAGGAATCGGATTAGCATTAGGTATTGTATAACCTCCCGAGTAACCAGGATGAATCGGACCATACTAAGGTTGTTGATAAGTATAACCAGGGTACAGTTGATAGCTTGGATTCTGTACATAGGGACCGAATTGCGGCTGTCCCTGGTACGGTTGATAAGTAAATTGAGGTTGAGTCGTAACAACTGTACTTGTACCGGCTTGTCCTGCAGGCATCTGAACTGTAGTCTGAACTGAGGGTCATGACTGAGGTACAGAGACCTGAGGAGTTTGCACGGATACAGGGTTAGCCGAAATCGGGGCTACAGACACTCCAGAAACAGGTGTAACAGGTTGAACAGACGTTGAAGCAGTTGCAGCAGTTTGGGGCGGAGTCTGAGGTGTACTAGGCCCAGCCTGCTGAACTGAACTAGGTGCAGGAGTTTGAATAGCTGGCTGAACAGGCTGCTGGGTTGAACCAGAAACCAAAGGCTGACCAGGTTGATAAGGTAACTGCACATTAGGCTGCAAAGGCTGTCGATATTGGGATGGATCCCACATCATCATTCCGGGGTATTGTCCCGCAGAAGGTTGAACGTAAGGACCAAAACCTGGTTGAACGTAGGGTTGATAATAAGGTAAAGTTCCGGCTCCTTGAACAGATGGTTGACCAGAAGGCTGTTGGTAACCTTGCATTGGGTACTGCCCTTGAGGTTGATAACCTTGAGGCACGTACTGAAGTTGGGGTTGTTGAGGACCCCGAGGAGCATATTGAGTTTGGGGTTGACCTTGAGGAATGTACTGTCCTTGAGGTTGATAACCTTGAGGTATGTACTGTCCCTGGGGTTGCCCCCAAAATAATATGGATCCACAGTTTGTCCTGGGAAAAAGCTACCTTGAGGTTGTGCCCCGGGTGGTAACTGACTACCTTGAGGTTTCCCCCCAGGCGGTAATTGACTACCCTGAGGTTGCCCCCCAGGCGGTAACTGAGTTCCCTGAGGTTGACCCCCAGAAGGAAACTGACTGCCTTGAGCTTGAGGATTAGGAATGTTACCAGACATCATAAAAACTTGCTCTGCATTCGACGTTTCAATTTTAAGTCCACCAAGACCAGATGATAACACGTTTTCGATGGGTTGAGGAGCTGCCCCCGAGAAAGTACCAGACAAAGACTGATATCCCAGAGGAACAGAAGGACCACCATGTAAAAATGATTCAGGCGTTTGAGAAAACATGGATGACTCTCCAGCCATAATAGATGACGGATAATATCCTCTGGGTGTAGGATGAAATGGAACTCGAGGTGGATAAAAAGCAAGACCCGGATTCTCTAAAAAATCAGTTAAAGAGAGATACCAGGGATTAGTTTGAATGGGGCTGTAGAAAATAGATTCACGCTCCCTAAGATTTAACGATTGAGGGGAGTTGGGAAGAGATATGTCTTCGTATGGATTAGTAAGTTCTTCAATAGAAATAAGTCCAGAGGGAAGATTTTCTGTAATGATATTTCTTACCCTAGGTGAACCTGGATCGCTAGAAGTTGGTGAGATAAATCCTGAGGATGTTTCTAACACAGAAGATTCAGTTTCAGGTTCAGAGATTTCAGGTTCGTCAGATAATTCACCAGAAGGAGAAATATTTTCAGTAACTTCAGAAACTGAAATCGGTTCTTGAATGTATTATGTTGTAGGTATTTGATGATCAGGATGTATAACTATAGCAGAGCTTTCAACTTCTGTTGATCTAAGTCTATGGCTACTGCGTGGTACCAGAGCTCAAAGCCCTTCAAGTTGACCTGGTGAATATTCAGGAGGTTTCCCTTGAATTCTCCGGGATTGTCTCGGCAATTCCACCACGATGAAAAATTATCTAATCACACGCAAACAAAGAAAAATTTCAATGAAAACACCTAAAGTCTCTAAGAAACAAACAATTGAATCACTCGCTTAAAAATCTAAGAGTTCAAACCACACACAAACAAGTAACTTTCCGTACTAAAATCACTAGTTGGTGATGAAATCCAACTTAGTAGAGTTTTAACACGAAGAGGGCGGTTGGAACAGTTACCCCGACAACCTGCTTAATGAAACAGACTGGCACAAGTTTCTTCACATAACCATCTCGAGTGAAGAGAACCCCCCAGAGAGTCCAAGTGAGCCTAGTCGACGTCTGTTCCAGGTACAGTGGGATCTTCCCTCCACCGTCACCTTAGGAAAGAATCCTAAAGATTATGGCCTCTAAGGTTACCAACTGAAACAAATATACCTGGGGGAACAATCTACGATCCGACACACACGCAAGGGCAGAGTAACAAAGCTCAATCCCCTTGAAGGCTCCTTGAAAGAATCCAAGGTTTACCGACAAGTGACCCCTGGCTCCTCGACAATGGTCTATCCGAGGTTTACCGTTTTTAATACGTGTATATCTTCTATCGTTCCCAATGAGGAAGGATTGATTACCCCACTAGTTCAGATATGATCTCGTGCTTAACTCCTTTAAGAGGAGCTTCCCAGAGCATACATGCAACAACTGGAATTCTTCCTACCGCAAGATATGTCTACTTGTTTGTTTTAGCTATCTTGGAGAGTTAATTACTCCCTACTCCAAGATACTAGCCTAAGCTATGTTGGTGATAAGAGCCCTAGAAATAAAAAGATTACTAGATGAATTTTAGCTAAGCGTTACTTTTATTAGCTGTTTCTTAAGTCAATGGGTGCGGAAATGAAACTTTGAATGATGTGAAGACTCGACTTCCAAAAAACACTAAAATGCACCTATGATGATATTCAGTTCTTTTTCTTTCAATGAACTTTCTATCTAAAGAAAGAGTTAGAGAATGCAATCCTTTAAATTCCTTCTTTAAACATGAAAAATGGTTGAAAGAAACTATTTTGTCTTTTCAATAAACTATCAAAGCTCACAAGAAAAATCCTTTTCTTTTCCAAATTAGAAGCTACAAAACAATTTTCATTCGAAAGAAAGCTACAAAAACTAAAACTACTCAAAACTACAAACTCTAATCTTGAGAACTATGATCTAAATTGAGTAAAAGCTTTTAGATTTTTTTTATGAATGTTTTCCTTAGTTTTTCAGCAAACTAAGAATCTATTCGTTCAGATAACAAACAGATCAAAAACACTCAAAATATGTTTTTACAAAAAATGAAATTCAAAACTTTGAACCAAGTTTTTTCGAAGATTTGCAAAGAAACAAAAGGCTTAATTTCTCAATATAGGATGTTTTCACAATCAGGTCGGATTCAAAAGACAAAAAGAGATCAATGTAATTTGAGATACTGCAAATTGTCAAAAGTTCGAATCACTACAAAGACCAAGCAGGAAAAACAATCCAATCAGAAAAATCTTCTAGAAAATCATCAAAACATTAACACTGTTGGAGATCATTCACAAAGAATTCTTGATGGACACAATAACCAGTCTGGGCAGAAACCAAAGATCTAAAAATAAACTAGAAAAAGAAACCTAGAGATTTTCTAAAATTTTTACAGGGTCCGCAGGTAACCAGTGTTGACAGGTGCGGTCCCGCACTGTATTCTCTAGAGAAAGTGCGAACCTGCCCGCACTGTCAAAGTATAGCAAAGTGCGGTCCTAGGAAAAATTATAGAAAAACTCAAAATACTTCTAAATTTTCAAAAACAGGAAAAATCTAAAGTACCCAGACAGATGTGTATCAATCAAAAACCAGGAAAAAATGTTTCCTCAAATCAAAAATAAAAGAGAACCAAAAACAACAAGTTCTTTCCCCAGCGGAGTCGCCATTTTGTTGTGTAGATTAATCCGTCTTGCAGACAAGACCGATCTCTCTAGTACTAAAGGTAACTAGCAACAAACAGCTAATTATACTAATCTCTCTCTAAGCATATAAGATTCATAAAACACTATATAGGTGTAAGGCCTACCTTATGTCCAACGCTTGCTTGATTTCGTTGAAGTCCTTCCCGTGCACCGAAAGAACGTTCCTCATGAATCTACAGTCACAAACAAGCAAAAAGATTAAGTAGCACCTGTATAGACATTATTACAAACCATACTTATCATAATGATCAAGGAATTTATGAAATAAACCATGAATCGACAGTTTAATGAGAGAAATGAGTATATTTGTATTAACTTCAAATAAAGAAAACCTTTACAACCTGTGCCTTGATGTTGTGCAGGTCCTCCCGGGGTCCGAAGCAGGAATCTCTTCTAGTTTGACAAGCATTGCACTCTTTGAACCAAGAAAACTAGAGATGAGTGATTAAACCTCACAGAAAGAGTGATTCAACCTCACAGAAAGAGTGATTTAACCTCACAGAAAGTCTTAGTTAATTGAGACTGAATCTCAACAACATTTAACTTCAAATATCTTAAGCTTGAACTCCCTTTGAGGCTACCCAAGGCCTCTTTTTATAGTAGAAAAGAGGAGGTTTCTTGTTCCAAATATGAAGGGATAGAATCCTCCTTCAAAGGGATTAGCTCCTTACATCAAGGGGTTAGCTCCATCAAGTGAGGGATGCATGAACCTTCTCAAAGCGTATCCATTCCCGAAAATTCCCATCCAGAATCTTCTAGAATTCATCTGAAATTCACTTTTTATCTTTACTTTCTCACCTTTTTATGTTTTACAGAGGTCCGCACCCATAACACAAGGAACATGCGGTATGGTTCCGCAGGCAGGCTGAACTTTAGGTGCGGGACCGCAGGGAATGCATAGAGAAAGTGCGATACCAATTCTTAGGGGATTTTAGGGACTTTTCTCTGATTTTGAAGCTTGACATGAGGAGCTGATATGTTAGACTTGCAAAAGGAGGAAGTATGAGTAATAATGAGCTCATACTCATAGTAAAATGTCAGGATGACAGATTTTAGTGTAACAATTCTATATCAAATATCTATATTTTATTCTCAATGTGTCTTATCAAATCTACTTTTGGATAAGAAATGGTAAGGAAAGTCCAATTTAATAAATTAAAAGTATGACGTGGTAGTCATGAAATTAATGGTAAGTGGTTGAGGTGGATGAGAGGAAGAGATATAAAAGAGATGGAGGATAAGATGGAAGGGGAGATCCTTGGTTTTTTTTTTTTGCATTAGAGGAACTTATTTTGGAGAGGAATGTGGAGAAATAGAAGGGAGAGAATGGAGAGAAGAATTAGAGGAATCAAACTTAGATTTATTGGAGAGTGACAGTTTTAACTTGGACACACTACAGTTTGTTGGACTTGGGCTCGGACGGATAGGGAACCTTTGGAGGTTCCTTGGGCTAAGAAATCATTCCTAGTTGGCTAGGAGGTAAATCCAGTCAGGTAACCCAACATGAGCATCTCAACAGAATCAAGAGCATCTCAACCAAGCTACTGATACAGGTATTCTTCAAATGTTGGTTACTTATGTAAACTGCTGCAATGAAATTTCTTACTTGTTTGATATATTGGAAATAAATTTTACTTGTATATTATCATCAAATAAATGTTGAGCTATAAATATACTATTGTAAAAAATTAAGGATAAATTTGGTTTAGTTAAAATATTTAGGTTAGGTTCTCACATTATGTGTAGCTGAGCCCATGGTTGAGTGGAGATTCGTCCCCAAAAAATTTGTTGTGGTTAGAGAGATTCAAATAACGTTCAACTTTGAAATCAAAATCAAGGAATATCGTGGCTATAGGTAAGTCTTCTATGCTCGTGTTTTTTGGAAAATTTATGCTAATTACTTAAATAGTTGTGTGTTGAATATTAGTCACATAAACTGATATAACTAGTTGTATGTTTTAATTGTTGGGTTGTTACATATAAAATGACCCAAGATTCAACATATAACTAATTATATCAATTATGTGATTAATAGTCAACACATAAAGTATTCAATTAATTAGCATAGGAATTTTGAAAAACACAAGCAAAGACGGCTTACTTGTAGCAACGATATTCCTTACTTGTGATTTCAGATTTGAACGATATTTGAATCCCGCTAATTGCAATGAAGTTTTGGGGATGGCTCTCCACCCAATCGTAGGCTTAGTTATACATAATCTTTCTATAGCTAGCCACCCCCGAGCCCTCAATCAACTACCACTGTCATCGAATCCTTTGCCTTACAACACCTTTCTTCCAAACGAATGAATGAATGAACAATGCTTCTCATACCCCTTTTTGTTCATTAAATAGAACCAAATGTTCTATAAATGGAATGGGATCATAAATGGATTTACATGCACACAATCCATGTGTCAACATGCCAACTTTATTTCTTTATTTTAAGTTTACTTAACTTGACATTTTTTCTTAATTTAACTTTTACTTATTTTATTCCTTTTGACTTTTGTTAACTTAACTTATTCTTACTATTTTTATGGTTTATTTATATATATTTGTTTAGAACTTCAGTTTATTATTTACTATTATTATATTTTCTTCATTATTTATAATTTATTTACTATTATTATCTTTTATTTATTATTCATTATTTATTATTCATTATTTATTCACTATTATTATCTTTTTTATTTATTTATTAATAGTATTTCATTTATTATTATTATTATTATTACGGGGCATTACATACTCCCCCTATTTAAGGAACTTCATCCCGAAGTTAAGTTGAAGAATTTAACTTTTTATTTTATTTTAATTAGTTATCTATTACTTCACGTTTACCCTACACCCTTTGTTGAACTAGTATACCAGTAGGCATCAAAAGTTCACACATCACTGGGGAAATCCCAAGGAATCTTTATCCTTTTTCCCAACTTTCAGACAAGAAGTCATAAGACTCAAACATAGACAAGATTATAAATTACTCTCATGGCCGCCCTCCCTTCCCTTTTATTCTTGGTGAGCCTTCTTACCCTGGACCCCACACATTCATGAAGTTACTTCATTGCAAAGAGTCCTCCATCAAAACTGCGTTGTTCCCATTGGTTTTCCTTCTCTTTTAGAAACGTTGTTGACCTGGTCAAAAAGGTTCTAGTCCTCATGTATTGCCCCCTTTTCACACCAAGGGTGGCTTTATTTTTCCTTCCTACACAAACCCCTTTCACATTGGGAGTGTTTTATTTCTAATAAAGAGATTTAAGGGTCTCTCTACCCCATTTATTCTTCTAACCTGCAAAATAGAGCAACATATAATATTCCAACTAGAAAAAGCTAATTGGGAATATTACAGTCCTCCCCTCTCAAAATTTGCTTGTCCTCAAGAAACATCAAAGAAGGATGCTGTAAGATCTTCTCTCCTTCCCAAGTGGCATCCTCATCAAGAAGATTCCTCCATGGAAACATATATTCTTTGATTACCCTACTCCTTAGCTGCCTCTCCCGTGTATCCAGAATTTCCTCAAGTTGCAAAACTAGATGGCCCTCATCATCAATAGCTGGGAGGTCCATGTTGGCAACTATATTATTTCCAATGGCCTTCTTGAGGCATGAGACATGAAAGATATTGTGGATCTTGCTCCCCTTGGGAAGCTCCAACTCATATGAAACTTCCCGGACACGACGGATCACCTTATATGGCCCATAGAAACGTGGTTTGAGCTTTTCAGCCCCTTTCTCCTTGAGTGTAGTTTGTCTATAAGGCTGAAGGCGAATATAGACTAGATCATATACCTCAAACTGTCTCTCTATCCAACCACGGTCTGCATATACCTTTTGCTGATTTTGGGCAGTAGAAATGTTGTCTTTAAGGGCCCGAAGTATTTCTTGAATCTCCTGAATCCATTCCTTTTCTCTAGGAGCCTTGCTTTCTCCAAACATGACATCAAGAAATGAGAGTGCATCATTCCCATAAGGAGCTCGAAATGGGGTCAAAGCAATGGACATATGGTAAGTGGTTTTGTAACATTACTCCCCCAAATGGAGCCAATGAAGCCATGCCTTCTGCTCCCCCGAAACATAGTTTCTCAAGTAGCGTTCCAGCCACTTGTTCACTATTTCAGTCTATCCATCGGTCTGTGGATGGTAACTGGTACTTGGTGTCAATTCAGTCCCCACTAACTGGAAGAGTTCTTGCCAAAAGCCACCCATGAAGCAGTTTTCCTGATCACTCACTATGGTCTTTGGGAGACCATGGAATCTAAACACATCTTTGAAGAAGAGCTCAACTACCTATGAAGCAGTATAATGTGCAGAAATGGAAAAGCAGTGTGAATACTTTGTTAGTCTATCAAAAACTACAAAGATACAATTCTTACCCTAAATAGTAGGTAGACCGGTGATGAAGTCCATGGAGATGCTTTCCCATTTTCCATCCGGAATGGGTAGTGGCTACAATAATCCGGCAGGATGAGTGTGTTCTCCCTTGTTTTGCTGACAAAATATGCACTCCTTGATATGTTGGAGCACATCCTCCTTGAGACCCTTCCATGAGAATCTCTCCCTTATGGCCCAGTAAGTCTTTGTGAATCCTCGATGCCCTGAAAGTGGGGAATCATGTGATGCTTGCAAGATCTTCTCTTTCAGCTTAGAATTATTAGCCAAAAATACTTGGACCCAATAATAGATGATTTCATCCATCACTCTATACCTCTCATCAGCTATCACCCCATCAAGTATCTCACATGCAAAGTTATCCTTGGAGTACTCAACCAACAATTGAGCCTTCCAATATGCATCCATGCCCCTCAAGGATAACATTGTTGGTTTTCTGGATAGAGCATCGGCCACTATATTGCTCTTCCCCTTGACATACTCTATGTCAAATTCATAAGCTTGGATCTTGCTTACCCGTTTTTTTTGTCTTTCTTGGAGCTACTTTTGTTCAAGAAAGAATCTAAGACTGTTTGATCAGTTTTCACCCTGAATTTATTCCCCACCAAGTATTGCTGGAATTTGGCTAAGGCATGCATAATAGCCAACATTTCTTTATCATAGATGGGTTATAACCTTTCATGTGGTAGCAGCCTCCTGCTCTTAAAGGCTATAGGATGCCCTCCTTGCATCAAGACTGCTCCAATTCCTTCACCTGATGCATCACATTCTAACACAAAAGATTGAGAGAAATCAGGTAAAACTAATACTGGACAACTACTCATTACCTATTTGAGCTTATCAAAAGCCCTCTGTGCTTCAGGTGTGTTGAGTCTCAAATCTGCATCTTTTCCATACACTTTTCTATACCTTTTTCATCCACCTGAACCTTCCAAGTTGTCAATATGATTGTATATTAATTGCAAAAGAGCATCTAACATGGTTTTTAATTATATTTTTGTGTATGCTGTTTGATTTAGATTTTGTTCATTTAGCTGCGGAATCTTGCCACTTTCCGCAGCTGCTGCAACTTTCCGCAGCCATTTTGTGGAACTCTATGTTACAGGTGTCTTCAGGAGAAATGAGCCACATGGGCAAGTCTGAAATGATGTGGACATGGATCGTGTCCTATTGGGTTGAGCAAATCCATCTAAAGAGGCCGCGGTCAAAGGTGTCCAAATGGAAGTCAACCGTAGAGTCCCACGGTGACAGGACTCTGTTTCGTGTCACGTGAAGGTTCATATGGCCGTTTCTGAATCGCGGAGGACAAATCAACATCTGTACATGGCTCCATAGCCGAATTCAAACATCCACTCCTCATAGATTTACTTTTCAATACAGCCATGATCCTAGATCTGTGGACGTAATAGTCTACGTGTTCTCCACCAGCATAAACATTAGGAATCAGTTATATTTCCTCTGTTATAAATAACGCGTTTGTATACGCATATAGATTAGTCTCTATTAGTCTGTGTTAGTTTTTATTAGTCTGCTCTGTAATGTAATTACGCTGCACTAGTGCCGTAACATCACCTTTCTGTTATGACTGCATTTTAATATAAGGAGACTCTGTTTTCAACCATAATTCGTATTTGAAGATCGTTGCCAAGGCTGGTGTAGAGGGCCCCTGCACTTGCCAAGGTTCTGTGCATTATTGTATAGTTCTTGTTTTATTTCCTTAAATCTCATTGTGCCATAATCCACTCACATGTTTATACATTGCATCTTTCATAGTATATATGCTTCATTTCTGTTTATAATCTTTCATACTTTCCATTTTACTTCGTCTTTCATGTTTTATGTTATTAATCCTTTGATCAGTGTTCTTGTTGAGTTATAGATAGGCGGCCGGGCATTTTGCATAACTTTTTAACTAATGACATGGAATTAACATTGTTCTGCTGCTAATTTTCTTTTCTTAGTTTGTGTTTAATTTCAGTACTGCTTTGTTTAATTCAGTTTTGCTCATTTAATTCAGTAGTTAGATTTAGATATATTAAATTTCTCATAACATCTTCAGTTGCCTCCGAAAGCCATAGGCACGGAGTGATGGTGAGGGGTTGTATTATGAAATGTGTAGTTTGATATTAGTTTCCTTTGCATAAAATTAGATATATTAAACTACTCATAACATCTTCGATGCCATCACGAAAACCTAGCTGATAGAAATGGTGAGGATTGAATTATGAATGTGTAGTTTGATATTAGTTTCCTTCTGCCAAATTAGATATATTAAATTGCTCATAGCATCTTCGATTTGCCTCAAGAAAGCCACGAATTCGGAGTGATGGTGAGGATTGAATTATGAATGTGTAGTTTGATATTAGTTTACTTTCTGCAAATTAGATATATTAAATTGCTCATGACTTCTTCAGTTACCTACGAAAGCCACAGCTGGACTGATGGTGAGGGATTGAATCATGAATGTGTAGTTTGATATTAGTTTACTTTCTGCAAGTTAGATATCATGTTATTCAATTTGTTTATGGTTACCTCCAAAAATCATAGCTAGACTAATGATGAGGGATCATAAGACAAGTTGATGTAATTTGATTTAGATTTAATTTATTGCAACTTTTGGATTTCTTTCAACATAGTTCTTTTGTGTTTATACAGCAGCAAGAATAGCTTGGTTTTCATGCTCAATAGTTCACTGTTTTGATTCATTAGACTAGCAGCACATTTTCATTTCAGCAACGCATTTTCATTTCCTTTCAAGTTTTGTCATTGTAAGTTTCAAATTCCTTTTTTTAAGTTTCAAGTTGGTAAATCATTATAGAGGATATCATTTCCTTGAACAAACATAACCATACTTGTTTTCATTTTAGAATTTCCATTTCATCTTAGAAAACCAAAAACGGAAAAAATTTAAGAAATAGGTTATCTTGCACATATAGTGCGCCGCACTTCATCGGCTTACGAATCCCGGATTGAAAAATTAAATGCAGCAATTTAGGACACACTAAATTGACCAAACATTTTGGCGCCGTTGCCGGGGAAGTGTAACTAGGTAGCCAATTTCTTAAAAAAAAAAAAACAAAATAATAAAAGAAGGAAAAACTTGATAACTTCTTGAAGTATGCTCTCCTCTTGCACCTAGTGTGATCTGGAGGATCAGAAAAGAGAGTTATTGGTTTAGTAATTTCTTAAGTATGCTCTCTTCTTGCACCTAGTGTGACCTGGAAGATCAGAAAGAGGATTATTAGCCCAACTAAAAAAAAAATAAAAAAATAAAAAATAAAAATAAAATAAAAATAATAATAATAATAATAATAAAAATAATAATAATAATAATAATAATTAAAATTTACATGCATAGAGCAAGAGATTCTAGGGGAAGGTTTATAGCCAAAGCCAAGAGTTCGATTTTCACAACTCCATCTTATTCAAGGCATAGACAAGATTCACCACCATCTACCCCTAGCCTTAAGATTTTTGGAATACAAGGAACAACTGAATTAGAGGATTCTCCTATACCACCTACTAAATCTCATGGAGGAAACAATGGAGACAACAATAGTGAAGGAAATAATGGAAGAAATAGGGAAGGAGACAACTTGTTTGGATTCCCTATAGTTGATGAGGAAACTCATACAACGATGAAAAATATCTCACCATCTATTCTCCCTAACTTTTATGGATTGCGAAGTGAGGATCCTGAAACATTTCTGTTTGAGTTTGAAGTTGTGTGCCGAACTTATGACTATATGGAAGACTCTCAAAAACTCAAACTGTTTCCTTCAACATTGAAGGGATCTGCTTTGAAATGGTTCATGGGATTAGCCACTCAATCTATTAGGACTTTGAATGATATGAAACAAACATTTTTGGATAGATACTTGGACTATTGTATGCCCACCAATCACAAGGATGAGGTATTCAAAATGATGCAAAAAGAAGATGAAAATTTGGAAGACTTACTTGAAATATTTCAATACAACTTGAAAAGAGCAAAGATGAGAAATTTAGATGATGAAACTGTGAAAGCCCTCATATTAAAAGCCATTAGAGATGAATGGATAGAAATTTTAAACATGATGGGGAAAGGAGACATTTCTCAACTTCCACTTCGTGATATAACAGAACTATGTGTCCATCTCTCAAGAGGAAAATCTAAAACAGGAAAAGGGCCTAGGGATCCTTCTCTTATTAGGGCTAACAAATCTACAACTGGATCAGTAAGTAGGGCAGAGATTGGTAACATGCTTGATTAATTCAAAACTGATATCTTAGGGAGCCTTAGTGAACAACTAGACACCCTTAAAATCCAAAACAAGCAGAAAGCAGAAACAGACGCTTTAGCCATCTTTTGTCCGAAATGTAGGAAGAAACATGCTTTAAGGGAATGTCCCTTGGATGCAAAAGTTGTAGAAACATGTATGATTTGCTCAGAGAATCATGAGATCAAGGATTGTCCTTCAATTCCTGGACTCAAAGCTGTTTTTCAAGAAGACCCAAATTCAGTAGAATCTCACTGTTTTGTTGCAAGGAGACCTTGGCAGGGACAACAAACTCAAGGGCTTAACAACCCTATGAATCTTCAAACCCCACCAAATTGGAATCCTTGGCAACAACCTTGGCCCCAACATCAGAATCCATATCAACCATGGGTACAAGGGATGCAAAATCCTTATGGGAGATTTACTCAATTTTATCAATATCCTCCATCTTTTCAAAATCAACAAGCTCCACAACTTCCAAACACAAATCCACAACTTTCATTGCCATTTCCACAACAACAACCTTCTCAACAAAATCCAAATCCTCAACTCATGCTCCCATACCAACAAAAGACAACTCAACTTCCAGCTCAGCCATTGCCAAATCCTAACAATAAAAATCCTCAGAATACTTACATGGTAGAAGGACAACAATTTCCTACCTATATGATTGTTCCTCTCAATGATGTACAACTCAGATCTGGTAGAGTTTTAGAAAAACCTTCTATAGATATTCAAGAGCAAGATACCTCTGAGGAGGATTCTCTTCAAATCAATAAGGGTTCTGAGGAAGAATCTCTTCAAAATTCAAACATTCAAAAAGAAAAAGAAAAGTTAACACCCACAACTCCTATAGTTGAGCAACCTGCATCTTTATCTACACCTCCTTTTCCTGAAAGACTACAAATTGACAAGGGGGTGGAAAAACAAATCTTGTTGCCTAACTATGACTTTCTATATGAATTGAAGAATGTTTGTATCAAGATTCCCTTGTTACAAGCCATTCGAGAGATTCCTATTCTAGCAAAAACCATAAAGGAGTTGAGTTTCAAAAGACCAGGAAGGAAACTAAAAGACACAAGAAGAATCCACCTGGTAGGAAAGATTGCATATATTATGATGGGAAAAATTACCATGCAGAAGTATGTAGATCTAGGAAGTCCAATTGTCAAGACACATATAAATGGGATAGAAATTCCAAACACATTGATTGACTTAGGGGCTGCTATCAACATTATGAGTAGACAGACTATGGACCAGCTTAAACTTCCTAACCTTCTTTTTACACCTACTTTACTGCAACTTGTAGATCGATCAATTATTAAACCAGATGGTGTATTAGAAGATATTTCAGTCTCCTTAGATTCTTGGGAATATCCAGTAGATTTTATGATTTTGACTCCCAAGAGTAATCTAGGAGGGTACCCACTTATCTTAGGAAGACCTTGGCTAGCCACAGCTGATGCTTTCATTAGTTGTAGATCTGGGGATATGTACATTTCTAATGGTAATTCGACAAAGAAATTCAATTTGTATCCTCCAGCAAAAGCAATCACAGAAGTAGGAGACAATGAATGGGTCGATGATGAGGACATTATACAACCTGTCTTTACCATTTCAGAGATCAGTGAGGATAGTCAAATTCTGAACACATTAGAAAATTTTGAGACATCTTCAGAATATGACCCCACACAATTTCAGTTGGAATCTGACATAGAATATTTATCATCAAGACAAATGTCTCTTTACTCTATGAAAGAGTTTGGTAGTTCTACTATTGAGATTTTTCCAGGAAAAACATTGAATATCAACAAGCGTTTGGAAAATTCACAACAAGAAGAACTAACCAAAATCTTGCAAAAGCATTCTACTGCATTTGCATGGGAGTATACTGACATGAAAGGTATTGATCCTAAGACTTGCATCCATCATATCTATATTGAGGAAAACAATAGACCAATCAGACAACCTCAAAGAAGAATGAATCCAAATCTTAGGGAGATAGTGAAAGAAGAGCTCCAAAAACTACTCAATGTAAACTTCATTTATCCAATTTCAGATAGCCGATGGGTTTCTCCTTTGGTTATAGTACCTAAAAATAATGGCAAATGGAGGGTATGCATTGATTACAGGGAATTGAACAAAGCAACTTTGAAGGATCACTTTCCTTTGCCTTTTATCGATCAGGTATTAGACACATTAGCAGGTAAAAAGTACTTTTCATTTTTGGATGGTTTTAGTGGCTATAATCAAATTCAAGTAGCACCTGAAGATCAAGATAAGACCACATTTACCTGTCCATGGGGGACTTTTTCCTATCGAGTGCTTCATTTTGGGTTATGTAATGCACCCGCAACATTCCAAAGAGCAGTACTAGGAATTTTTTTTGATCTAATCCATGATTGTGTAGAGGTTTATATGGATGATTTTACAGTTTATGGTAATTCATTTGAAGAGGCATTAGAAAATTTGGAAAAGTTCTTATAAGATGTAAAGAAACAAACCTTTCATTAAGCCATGAAAAATGCCTTATGATGTTTACTGAAGGGATTGTTTTGGGGCATCATATTTCAGGAGATGGGATTAAGGTTGATAGATCAAAAGTTGAAGTCATCTCCAAGTTACCTATTCCAAATTGTCAAAGAGATGTTAGAAGTTTTCTAGGATTTACTGGTTACTATAGAAGATTTATAAAAAACTTCACTAAAATAGCATCTCCACTCTTCAAATTGCTTACAAAAGACTGTGAATTTAAATGGGATCTTGATTGTCAATCAGCTTTTGAAACTTTGGAAACAAGAATATCTGAAGCACCTATCTTGAGAGGACCAAATTGGAAACTCCCTTTCCATATTTCTACGGATGCTTCAGATACAGCTCTAGGAGCTGTGTTGGGTCAAAAAGATCTAGTTCCTTATGCCATTTATTATACCAGTAAAAATTTGACTCCCACAGAGTTGAATTATATTGTGACTGAAAAAGAGTTTTTAGCTATTGTTCATACAATTAATAAGTTTAGACATTACATAACAGGCTATGAAACTTTTATTCATACTGACCATTCTGCAATTAGATATTTAATGAATAAACCTGTTACTAATGGCAGAGTGACAAGATGGCTCTTACTTTTGCAAGAATTCAATATTACTGTGTTGGATAGACCAGGAAAACAAAATACAGTAGCTGATTTATTGTCTAGGATTCAGAATACTAAAGAAGATTCTCCTGTAGAGGATAAGTTTCCTGATGAATACTTGTTTGCAGTAACTATTAAGACTCCTTGGTATGCAGATATTGCTAACTATTTGGTTACAGGAAAACTACCTTCACATTTATTTCCAAGTGAAAAACAAAAAATTATTCAGGAGAGTTCAAAATATTCATGGATTTCTAACGAATATTTTAAAACAGGGCCAGATCTTGTGATCAGAAGATGTGTCAGGGAAGATGAAATGCCTGATATTCTTAAGGCATGTCATGATGAACCATGCGGCGGACACTTTGCGGACAAAAGGACGGCCTATAAAATCCTTTCCTTGGGATATTATTGGCCTTCCCTCTTTAAAGATGCAAAATAATATGTCAAAAGGTGTGATAGCTGCCAAAGAGTAGGGAAACCTACCCTTTCAAATGAAATGCCATTGCAAACACAGGTACTCATTGAACCCTTTGAAAAATGGGCTTTAGATTTCATTGGACCTGTTAATCCACCATCTAAGAAAAAGAAGTATATATTGGTTTGTACTGATTATGTTACTAAATGGGTAGAAGCTAAAGCATTAGTATCTGCTACTGAAAATTCAGTTGTTCATTTTCTTTATGAGGATATTTTTACTCTCTTTGGTGTTCCAAGAGAAATTGTGACAGATCAGGGGAGCCAATTCACATCCAATTTGGTGGAGAAGTTGATGGAAGAATACAAATTCAAGCACAGAAGATCTACTCCTTACCATCCGCAAGCAAATGGTCAAGTGGAGTCCACAAATAAAGTTTTTGAAAGTATCATCACCAAAACTGTTCATCTACATAGAAGAGATTGGGCAGAAAGGCTTCCTGAAGCCTTGTGGGCCTACAGAACTACATGGAGAAATACAACAGGACATTCTCTCTATGAACTTGTTTATGGGAAAGAAGTCTTGCTCCCCATTGAGTTCCAAATCAAGACCTTCAAGATAGCAGTTCAGTTGGGGATGGACTTATCAGAAGCCCAAAAGCATAGAATGGAGCAGTTGAATGAGCTAGATGAGATCGGACAAGAAGCAATTCTAAGAACTGATCTAGTTCAATATCAAAGAACTAAATGGCATGACAAATATATCAAAGAGAAGAAGTTTCAAGAAGGAGATTGGGCATTGTTATTTGACTCCAAGTTTAAAGATTTTCAAGGGAAATTTCAGACTCATTGGCTTAGGCCATATGAGATTGACAAGATCTTTAGCAATGGAGCTGTAAGAATCAAGACCATTGATGAGTTTCAAACTCCTCTTATTGTGAATGGCCATAGATTGAAAGTTTATCATAAGCCACTCTCAAAAGAGGATTTTGTCAAAGTGTTTCAAGAAAGTTCTGCAATCAGGCTGGTACAGAAGAATTCTTCTTCTCCACCAGCCTAGCTTTTGTTCTTTTCAGTAAAAAAAAAATAAAAAAATAAAATAAAAATTGTATAAGCCTGAAAACCAATCACTAATTGGCAGTCTTATACAGAAAATATAGGGTGAAAATCAGGAACACCTGACACTCTATATTTTCCAAAAAAAAAAAATTTCTCTTTCATTTCACAAGTTTTGTGACCACCCACTCCATTCCATTCCACTTCATTCGATTTCATTTCACTTCATTTCACTCCATTCCACTTCATTTCATCAATTTCATTCCATTTCATCAATAAAATTCTTTTTCATGACCATTTCCATCTGGTCATTTGTCATCTGTTCATTTCCATTCATCCAAATAATAGGTACAGTAATGGGTTTACTATGGTGACATCATTTAACGGTGACACGGTTTCACGGCCAGGGAAATGATTCGCAGCTACTACTCTGTTTTCAAAAGAATGTACAACCAGACGTTATTTCCATAATCATGAAATAAAATGCAAGTGAGATGATAAAAAATGAAGACATGGAGCATTCAAGACACCAATAAAGAGAAACTAGTTAAAGACCAAGGAAAAGGCAAAGATTCCAAAGGTATGAGTAAAATTTATTTCAAATAGCATTGAAAACACATTTTTATATAGTTATGAACCATGAGCTCCATCCATTATGTGCAATGATTATATTGATAATTCCGTAACCCTTTCACGATCTCCATATCATCCTCTCGCATTCATTCTCAAACGATTTCATAATTAAACCCCCAATCTTCACTCATATTCCTATATTCCACCAGTGACAATGAGACGTAATTTATTTGACTACGGACTCTTACAGCCGCATAAATCCATAGCTGTTGTTTAAACGTGCTCATATTTATTGTGCAGCCACCAAAATTCAAAACACTGCCGGATGTGTTATATTTTGTTAATCTCACAGCCGTGTCTCTGTCGTGCTTACGAAACCCCACTCTGTTATGTTCACTCCATTTCGTTCTCTACTACGCTATAGTCTGTATACCCACTCTCTAACATTTACCCACAGTCATTGTGCTCATCTCCGTACATTCAGCCGTTCTATTTCCATTGAACCCTCACGCAAGAAAATTTGTGAAGAACAGAAAGAAAAATGGGTAAATTGCTAAGAGCAGAACCGGAAGGACCTAAGTTCATGGAGGGATATCCGCAAGTAAGGGATATATTGAAGAAAGAAAAGTGGCTGCGGTTTATCTAGAAATTCAGAGGTTATCATAAATAAGTAACAAAGGCATTCGCAAGGTCGTTTAATGGCTTGGAAGTAGAGATTGGAGACCTTAAGTTTGCGGTCAATGAAGCATCTATAGCATCTGTCATGGAACTTCTTCAAGAGGGTGAGTGTTGGTTTAAGAATAAAAGCATCAGTGATGAGGCTTGGAGAAAAATCTTACGAAACCAAGGTATGGACATAACTATTTTTAAAAGAATTTTGTTCATGCATTGAAAGAGGAATGGGCTACTTTTCTTTGCTAGTTGTTCGAAATTCATTTCACAGCTGAAGGCCGTTTTGGTCCATGTATATGTACCACACCCAGTTAGCGATGAATTTTCTAGATAATCAAACTCTCAATCTCCCTTATTTCCTATTAAATAGTTTGAAGAAATTGTATGTATTTGTTAGAAGCTTTTAGGAGATGTAGAACCACATCTATATCACCACGGTCTTGTAAAAATTTTGATTGAAAAAGAGATGAAGGAGAAGAAGGACACATGGGAAAAATTTTTGATTAGAAATTTATTTGAGGAGCCTAAAGAAATTCCTGAAGGTGGCACAACAAGAAGGAGTAGGAGAAAAAGAATAAATGATGAAACTCAAATTACTCCTACTCAAGAAATTCTTGAAGGTAGCACATCAAAAAGGAGTAGGAGAAAGAAAACAAATGATGAAATTCAAAATACTCCTACTACTACAATTGAAAGAGCTGATAGGAAAGAGAGACTGTCAAAGAGGAAGAAGAAAGAAACTAAGGGTAAAAAGGAAATAATATCAAAAGAGAGAAGTAGTATTGAGGCTATACATCAAACTCCTTCTTCCAAAGAAGAAGATCATCAAATGTTATCTGAAAGATTAGTTCATCTTCAAAAACAATCATCTATGGCCAAGAAGATAGAGAAAGGGAAACAAAAGAAAAAGGACAGTGTACCACGGCGTGTGAGAGAAACGACGGACTTAAGGGGAAATTGAGGAAAACGCAAATGAAGGGTTCTCATTTCATTGATTTGGGGAGATGAAACATACGGAAACCGGTCCCTAGTCGACCATAGTCCATCTCAGTCAGTTAGTGAACCTGGTTCATTTCATTCTCAGTCAGACATTGAACATACTCCATCCCATTCTCAGCAAGATGTTGATGTAAGCCCTTCTCAGCCAGATTTTGAAGATAACTCTCCTTCACGGCATTTTAGGGACAGCCCAACAAAAATGACACCTGAAATAGATCCCAAGTAGCAGGAAGTGTATGAATATATAGAATCTTTGGAAAAGGCAGCTACAGGTCCCAGTACTTCATCCATCCATCCTCATACAGTACAAGATGATTTAGTCCAATCACTAAAATAGGAAATCTTTGAGCTAGAGCTTTTAAATCGACACATCAAAAATGAAAATGAGACATTGAAAGAACAAGGCAAACTGGACAAAATCATCCATGATAATACCATGCTACATCTGGGAATATGGCAGAAGAAGAACAAGAAATTGAAAAGGAAATGCCAGAAGTTAAACAGAGCACTGGTTAATATCAAATTTAGATGCCTAATGAAGAAGCCTAGGATGTTGGAAACTATTGAGGATCCATGATCCTAGATCTGTGGACGTAACGGTCTACGTGTTCTCCATCAGCATAAACTTTAGGAATCAGTTATATTTCTTTTGTTATAAATAACGCGTTTGTATACGCATATTAGATTAGTCTATGTTAGTTTTTATTATTATGCTCTGTAATGTAATTACACTACCACTATGCCATAATATCACCTTTCTGTTATGACTGCATTTTAATATAAGAAGATTGTTTCCAAACGTAATTCGTACTTGAAGATTTTTGCCAAGGCTAGTGTAGAGGGCCCCTGCACTTGCCAAGGTTCTGTGCATTATTGTATAGTTCTTGTTTTATTTCCTTAAAGCTCATTGTGCCATAATACATTCACATGTTTATACATTGCATCTTTCATGGTATATATGCTTCATTTCTATTTATAATCTTTCATGCTTTCTATTTTACCTCTGTCTTTCATGTTTTATGTTATTGTTAAACTGATCAGTGTTCTTGTTTCAGGTTATAAATAGGCAGCCCAGGCATTTGCATAACTTTTTGACTAATGACATGGAATTAACATTGTTCTGTTGCTAATTTGTTTTTCTTAGTTTCTGTTTAATTTCAGTACTGCTTTGTTTAATTCGGTTGCTCATTTTCTTCGGTGAGTTAAATTTAGATATATTAAAAAGTTTGCTCATAACATCTTCGATTTACCTGCGAAAGCCACGAATTTGGGTGAACTAGGGGGATTGTATTATGAAATGTGTAGTTTGATATTAGTTTCCTTTCTGCAAATTTAGATATATTAAGCGCTCATAACATCTTTAGTTGCCTCCGAAAGCCACGAGTGGAGTGATGGTGAGGGATTGTATTATGAAATGTGTAGTTTGATATTAGTTTCCTTTCTGCAAATTTAGATATATTAAACTGCTCATAACATCTTCAGTTACCTCCGAAAGCCACAGCTGGACTGATGGTGAGGGATTGTATTATGAAATGTGTAGTTTGGTATTAGTTTACTTTCTGCAAGATTAGATATCAGTTACTCAAGTTGTTTATGGTTACTTCCGAAAATCATAGATGGACTAATGATGAAGGATCATAAGACAAGTTGATGTAATTTAATTTAGATTTACTTTGTTGCAATTTTGGATTTCTTTAAGCATAGTTTATTTTGTGTTTAGACAGCAGCAAGAATAGTTTGGTTTTCATGCTCAATAGTTCATTTTTTTGATTTATTAGACTAGCATCACCTTTTCATTTCAGCAGCACATTTTCATTTCCTTTCAAGTTTTGTCATTGTAAGTTTCAAATTCCTTTTTAAGTTTCTAGTTGGTAAATCATTATAGAGGATATCATTTCCTTGAACAAACATAACCATACTTGTTTTTATTTTAGAATTTCCATCTCACCTTAGAAAACCAAAAACAACAAAAAGTTAAGAAATAGGTTATCTTGCACATATAGTGCGCCGCACTTCATCAGCTTACGAATCCCAGATTGATAAATTAATGTAGCAATTTAGGACACACTAACTTGACCAAGCAATGTCCACCACAAAGAAATGATCTGTCATAGTGTAAGTCCCCATAATCAACGCGAGGGCAGCACATACAGCAACTTGCATAGTTCTGGCACCTGGTACCAACACTGAAAATCCATCAAAGTGCTCTGTCGGTATGCTCCTCTGCTCTACCAACTGTGCATCAATAAAATTGTGGGTAGCCCCACTATCCACTAGTATTGAAACGCGTTGTCCTTGCACGGTTCCCCGGACACGTAGTGTCAAATATTTGGGAAACCCTCGCAAAGAAGAAAGGACTCCTCCAATAGGTGCAAATGCTGCCCCTCCTGCTCCTGGTGGTGGAGGTGGTGGATGATCCCCTCTCTGTACTACACCGCTGCCTCCTGCCTCCATCTCCTCATATGCATCCTCTTCCCTGTCACTGTAGGAGAAGACCTCTATGTAGTGTGCCTTCCTAGCGGCACATCGATGGCCCGGTGCCCACAACTCCTGGCATGTGAAGCGTAGCTTCTTCCGTCTCAGGTCTCTCCGGGTCTCATCATCCAAAGGCCCCTAGCCGTGGTTCCCCTTCGGAGGTGGAACCCTCGTGTCCTTCCCCTTCGGCTGAAATGCTACCCTTTGGGGGAAAGGAGCTCTGGTCCTGGGCAGGGCATCCTGCAAATCCCTGGTCCTCCCAACTGCATCGTCAAGTGTAGCCGGCCTTGTAGATCTAACTAACCCCCACAGAGGTTCTGCCAACCCATCAATTAACATGTATATCATCCTAGTCGAAGACAAGTTGGGTACCATCACAGAGAGTCTCAAAAACTCGGAAATGTAGGTGTCCGGGCTCCCGGTTTGTTTGAGCTTGGTCAGCTCAAAAAAGTGCTCCTCCGGATCCTCCGATCAAACCACTCTACCAATCTCCGTGTAAACTCTGCATATGCTGTCACCACTGAGTGACCCAGCGTGGCCATCATGTGGAACCACCAATCATGGGCCTCTCCCTCTAGGTGCAGTGCTGCCACCATGATGGCCTCTCCCTCTGCCATCTGATTAAGCTGGAAACAGATATCCAACTTCTCCACCCAAGCCTTTGCCGAACATTTGGAGGATCCGTCAAATGTTGGCAGGAAAAATCTACCCACTTCACGCTGTACATCCTCGTCCTGTGTGTATCTGCCCCCTTTGTTCTGGTTACGGGGCCTGCTGTCCTTCTTGAGTTGAACAAAATCATGGAAAGAGAGAGCCTTGCCAAACTCTTGCCCATAGGACTGATACTCGGCAAAATAATCCCCCATATGAACCGGCTCCGGTTCCTGAGATGCTCTTGCTGTCATGCTTGTAGCTAGAAATGTGGGCATCGTGGAACGTGGGGGAGTCACTGTGAGCTGCTCCTGTAACTGGTGGGAAGTGTCGGACCCTTCTTCGATGTGAAAACCCCTTGGGGTTTCACGCTGTCTCTGGTCTGTGGTAAACTTCTGCCCCATCTCTTCTATTCTCCTTGATAGCTCCTGCACAGATTTTAGGAGGAGTTCCCCAAACTCCCTTCCTTCATCTTTCTCACCTGCCATCGGTCCTTCCTCCTCTGTGTCCACAACTGGAATGCAGTCTCCCTCTCCAAAAGTGGTCTCAAGCCTACGCTCTTGGTCCTTGTACTTCCTTCCCCGGGAAGTGATATATGGTTTTCCTGCTGGTGTCATAGACAATTTGCTCCACAGGCTGAGCCAAGTCTATGAACTTTGTTACCACTGTAATATTCTGAGTAGAAATAAACAACAATATAAAGCAACATAAACATGAAACTACAAAAAATAGAGAGACATCACATACATAATGCAAAATATGGAGAACGCTGAGCCATTTTATTATATAACTGAAAGATACAATGAGTACAAAGGTGATCAGAATGATGGCACCTTGGTCTGCACACGGCAAGATGGAAATACTCTCAGAAATACTCTCGGAATGGCTGCTCTATCAGTGATTGCGTTATCTCCCACTACTGTTACTACTGCTGCTACTACTGGAATAGGATGGCTCTTTGGGGCTGTCCTTCTCCTTTGTTCAGTGGAAACCAGCGATAAATCTCCACCCTTGGCACTATATCCTCCAAGAACTGCGTGATCTCTCCTCAAGGTTGCGTTGTCCAAGCAAGCGCGTAATCCCTAGCTGAAGATGTTGTCAATCCCACCTGAAAATAAATGGATAGAACTCCTCATCCGAGTAGGCACTCAATGTCCCCCGGGGTTGAGGTTGAGATCTCTGCTCAGAGACACCCGGTGTGCTAAGCAACACTTGTAGACTTTGCTGAATAGAAAAAGTGTGCTCAATGTTAAGAGACAAAACATAAATGCCTAATAGAATCCCTGAATGAGGAGAATCTTCCTATTTTTATCCTTGGAGAGTCTTTCTCTCACCTAGGCCCCACTAAAACTGCATTGTCCCTCTTGGAAATGATTTCCCTCTCTCTCTGCGCTGTCACGGTTCCACACTGCCTGTTGATTAGCGGTTGTCATTGATGTCAACCCAAGCAGCACCAAGGGCTAACCCAATATTGCATGGGAATTTTTACCTACCAAATTAATATATTCTAGGTCAATAATGCTTTTGATGGTTTCTACTTGTCGAGATGTTTCCGTTGATATATGGCACGCCATGTAATTCTTCACGGTTTGAGAGATATTCATGTTTGAAGTTTGTACCCCCGGTTAGTGGGCTAAAACCCCATGGGGTTGGGGCATGGGTCATTGAAAAGTCATAATTAATATTTTTTAAGCTCCTAAAATCCCTCCCATGTTCACTTGTTGAATCCCCTCTCAACCTAAGCATTTATATAAATTGTGATCCTCATATCCTCCTCATGTAAGGGATTTCATTATCTGAAACAGGTGATCATGGAATTTTCGCTCTAACTTTCTTTCTACGAAGGTTCAGAAGCTGAAATTGTTATGAGGAAAATTTGAAATCCTGAGGAAGCTTCTGTGTAAATTTTAGATCAAGGTGCGCAATATTTTCGGAGATATGATCTGTGGAAGTCAGTGCTTTTGCAGGCTCCTAAAATTCATATCAAAGAAGTGACCTTGGTAGTTCTTACTCATGCTCTCTACGATAATTGGTTTGGAATTCCATAAAATGTGATAGATAGTGCACAGTATATATTTTTGCGCTCTATAAATTTCAAAGCCAAATGAATAAACAGTGACACGTGGCACATCGTACAAGTGCGCTCTGATGAAACAGTCCATAATTAGGGCATTGTGAGAGAATGGGTATAACTCTCTCTTGAAGAATCAAAATTGGGCCAGACCTATGGAATTAAAAATAAGACTCAGAGGACTACTACAGGACCGAAAATCACATATTGGGGATCTGAAATAACAAAGATACATTAGATTCAATATCGAGTTCGTAGAAGGTAAGAAAAAGCTAGATCATGTGTTGTCAAGGGCTGCAAAGGACCAGACTTTCTAGGGCAGCAAAGCAAAGCAAGGTGCAGCAGAGGGTAGTATGACAAGAGCAACAATCAAGGTGCATAACAACAACATGAATTTCACCACTTGAAGTCTTCAAGTGGTCAGCATTGCATACAATCATTGTAAATGTATCATTGTACTAAGTCGTTGTAAATGCGTCATTGTAAAAATTGTATAAGTGTCTATCTGCTAAGAGTTGAAGAGGAAGTGTCGGGAGGTCTAGGGTCATCATTAGGTGGTTGTGTCATAGTTGGGGTTATGGTCTAGTGTGTCTTCTTCTTCTACATCATTCTATATTACTGTAAAGTGGTATATTTTCCCTAGTATGAGAGTCCATTCTTATTTTATTCTTCTATAGGGTGGTAGGGTGGTGCTAGGTGAGTTGTAGCTCATTAGGTGTTGGGGCATCCATTCAGTTGACTACTGAAGAATATCGGGCATTGGAGCGTCCATCCAGTAGGAGCTGGAGAATAATGCTTTTCTAGATTCTAGGAAGTTGGAGCTTTATTTTCAATTGGAGTTGAATATTAAAGAATTATTAGAAAAACATTAGGTGCTTTTTGTCCCGAAGTGGGTTTCCACCTTAAAAAATGTGTGCATTTGTGTTCCTTTTTTTTACTGCTATCATTTTACAAACACTGATAATAATTGAAGATCAACTAATGCTCTAATTGAAAGGAAAACTGATTCACCCCCCCCCCCCTCAGTATTTCCAACAGTTGGTATCAAAGCTTGGTTCCTTCAATAGCAGTTTAATAGCTGGAAGGAGGTCATGGAGCATACCAAGTATTGTGTACCTCTGTTCAATGAAAATAATTATGCACTCTGGAAGGGAAGAATGGAGGTCTATCTCTTGGCGCAAGGTTACGAAGTATGGGACACTGTTCAAAATGGATTTACATCAACCACAGATGAACAAGGTAAGAAGAATTTGGTAAATGATGCAAAAGAAAAGAATATTATTATCAGTGGAATTATTGAATCTTCTTATCAATAGGTGTTGGGTTGTAAAACCGCCAAAAATGTATGGGACAAGCTTGAGAATATATATGCAGGTGGCTCAAATGTCAAAGAAGCAAAGCTTCAAATCTATAGAGCAAAATTTGAGCAACTCAGAATGAAAGAAGATTGCAACACCGCTACATAAGTCCAATACGTTGATGAAATGACCAATACTCTGGAAGGATTGGGAGAGCCAGTTAACGAGAAGACTATTATAAGGAAGATTATTAGAATGTTACCAGGGAGATTCAACCCAAAGATATCGGTCTTAGAATACAGTGCAAATCTGGACAAACTCAGCAAAGAAGAATTACATGGAGTTCTCATAGCATATGAAATGAGACTTGATGAAGAAAAGGGTACTTCAAATCTAGAAACTGTGTTCGTTGCATCTAAGAAAACCAATAAGGACAAACAACCTTCAATTGAAATGGCATGCGCCTGCAAGTGTGAAGAAAAGGGAGATGTTGGAGAAGGTCTTTCAAATGAAGAATATGCTTACTTTACGAGAAAAATAAAAACTGGTAAGGGAAAATTCAAAGGTAAACTTCCATTGATATGTTTCGGTTGTGGTGAGGTTGGGAATTTCGTAGCAAAATGTTCGAACAAAAGTGATGGCCACTCAAAAGGAAAGAAAGGATTTAAGAAATTCAACAAGCAAGGCAAAAAGAAAGGATCCAAAAGGAACTTTCTCTCTAAAGAAGATATCTCATCACCCGATGAAGAAAGTGACAGAAAAGAAGAAGCCAATGAGAAAGTATTGTTTATGGCCAAGCACAATAAACAAGAAGTATCAAACAACGAAGAAGAAGGGTTGAACATAGATGAATTTTATGAGGAGGCAATCAAGCTTATAAAAGAGCTCAATGCTGAGAAGATCCATTCCAATAATCTTGAAGAACAAGTTCAAGGTCTCAAAATTGAAGTTGAAGAACACAAATGTATTGAAGAGTCACTTCAAAAGAAGTTGGAAGAAAGCAACCAAGAAAGGGAAGCATTAGAAGCCGAAGTAGTCTCGCTGCGTAAGGAAGTGAAGAAGGGAAAAACTGTCCAAAAATATGCCAACAGCTCAAGGGAATTGGAAGAACTCATCAACAATCAACGATCTTTCAACAACAGAACTGGCCTCGGTTGCAAAGAAGAAGAAGCAGGACCTTCTACAACAAAATACAATGAACCTATGAGATCTGACATACATGTAGACTTCATTGGACAAGATTTGCAAGCACATCATTGGAAGACTATTCCTCGACGAATATTTTAATCCAGGTACCAACAATTTTTTCATGGCTATTGTTATTCATGTGGAAAATTTGGTCATAAAGCTGTAGAATGTCACACGTACCCTAGGAACCAATACAATTCTAAAAGATTCTTCAAATATGAACCTCCCAGGGCTCAAAGAAGCATCAATAGATTTTAACATTTAAGAAATAATATGGAATGTTACAAATGTCAGAAATTTGGACACATAGCCAGATACTGCAGACTTGAAAATCCTCCTGAAGAATATTCGAAGCCATAGAATGAACGAACATGGAAGAAGAAGAAGACTGATAATTGTTCTCTCGCTCTCAAGGCTCAAAACAATAAAGATGTGTGGTATGTTGACAACGGTTGCTCAACGCATATAACTGGAGATAGAAGAAAATTTGTATCTCTGAAAGAGAATAAGGATGGAACCATATCCTTTGGAAATGATGGATCTTCAAATGTTATAGGATCAGGTACCGTCACTCTCGGAAGCAAAGATGTTATAGCCAAAATGTTCTATTGGTTGAAAACATAAATCACAATCTGCTCAGTGTTGGACAAATGTGTGATCAAGGACACACAATGCTATTCAACTCCACAAAATGTGAAATCAGGAAAGGCAGGTATGGTAAAATTGTGGCTACAACAAGTCGAGTTCCAAATGACATATATGTTCTGGATGAAGTAACTAAAGCATGTATACTAGCTAAAGAATATGAACGCTGGTTATGGCAAAAACGAATGGGTCACATAAACTTTGAAAATCTTGTCAGGATAAGAAAAAAGGAAGCAGTATGAGAAATGCCGAAAATCTCAAAACCTTCCAACATACTATGTGAGGCATGTCGGCATGGTAAGCAGACAAAAGTCCAATTTAAAACAAAAGAACAATTTGCATCACATCCATTGGAATTGATACATACTGATCTATGTGGTCTTGTGAGAACAAAAGGCTTAGACAGAGAATTATATTTCATGATAATGATAGATGACTATACTAGGATGACAACCGTCAGTTTCCTAAAGAAAAAATCTGAAGCATTTGAGTGCTTTAAGATCTGCAAGGAGTTGGTCAAAAATGAAACTGATTTGAAAATAAAGTGTTTAAGATTAGATAATGGTGGAGAATTCACTTCCAAATTATTTCAGCACTACTGTGACGAAAATGGAATAAAAATACAATTTTCAACAACACGAACACCTCAGCAAAATGGAGTTGTTGAAAGAAAGAATAGAACCGTACAGGAAATGGGTAGAACAATGTTGAAGGACTCAAAATTGGATGAAAAATTCTGGGTTCAAGAAATTGATATGGCAGTCTTCATTATCAACTGAAGTCTTCTTAGAAATAATTGCAACAAGACTCCATATGAATTATGGAAAGGAAAACCAGCTAATGTAAAATATTTCAGAATCTTCGGAAGAAAATGTCATATCAAAAGAGAATATCAAAATTTGTATAAGTTTGAATCACGTGTTGATGAAGGTATCTTTGTTGGTTATGTTAGCCCCCCTATGAAATTCTTGACAAGCAAGCTGGGGGCTGAATTGTTTTGGAAGCCTTCAAGGAATGTCTTTCCCTTGAAAACCCATCTTCCTTGAAGTCCCCATGTGCTAAGCCTGATATACACCCCCTCTGCTAATTCATGCCCCCTCAAGAGGCCTTCTTTTACCCCTTGTACCCCTGAAAAACCGCACAATTTCATGATTCTATCTTCCTTCCTCCATAAACCCCATTTCATAAGGTCTAGGGTCTCTTCTTAGCATTATCAGAATTTCCATTTCCTTTGAAAAAGCATTGAAAACCATAAAAAACACATATTTTCCATACATCAGACTTTAGCCCCCTCGGGCTAAGTCTCCAATCCTTTTCTCTCCATGCACCTGAGCGTCATAACCACTTGCTTAACGCGTCGGGCGCTTATTCTCTCGACTGTCTTTTCCGCCCAAAAATCATAAAAACCTTTGTTAAAGCACATTTTCAGATTTTGATTATTTTCTAAAGATTGCCGCCAGTTTGATTATCCGACAAATCTCCGCCGTAGATCTGCTCCGCAGATCCAACGACGCGGAACGTGACGTTTCCCCGTGGGCCCCGTCAACCATACGTCTTTCCTCCAAATCCGGCAGTTTATTCCGCACCATTTTTGCGTACTGGCGGTTTTTTCCCCAACGCCGGGCGATTCCACTCATAAACTGACACGCGTCCTCTGCCTGATTTTCAAACCGCTTTCCCCGATCGTTAAAGTTATCCCCCGCACGCTAACTCACGACCCGGGACACCCAGCGAAACCCATGTCAACCGTCTGATCCCAAGCGCCCCATCCAACGGCTCCCGATTGTCAAAGACGCATGATGTTTAATAAAGTTGTGAGCAAGATAGTCCGTGTCTTGGCTCGCCTTCAATCATCCTCCATCATTGATCTTCGCCCGATCGACGGTTCAGATCTGTCCCTCCATTGTTGACAAGTCCACGGTCTCTCGCCTCACCCCGTCTCACCACGTCATTGCCACGTGTACGCCCCGTACATTCTCTGTCTCCGTCATTATATCTTTGGTTTTATCATGATTTTTAATGTTTTTCGTTCGTCTATTACGTGCATTCGCACTGTGTTTCATTATTCCTCCGCCAGAGCATTCTGCCATTGTTCTCCACGATCTCTCCCCGTTTCTCCATCTGCATGGTTTTTTCCAGCACGTCCATTTCGTCCATCCACATCACTCGCCACCCTCGCCCATGGATTTCTCCACAGTCTTCGTGTCTTGCAGGGATATTTGAAAGAAATGGCCGCCATGATCGCCCAGTTTCCTATGCAGCGGC
Organism: Pinus albicaulis; assembly: GCA_034641835.2. NCBI lineage: Eukaryota > Viridiplantae > Streptophyta > Pinopsida > Pinales > Pinaceae > Pinus > Pinus albicaulis. The sequence goes on along the minus strand of CM076569.1, from coordinate 778,019,290 downwards.
TGAGAGATGCAGGAAAGCTTTGTACCTTGGTACATTTAATGAAGAAGGCTCGGGAAGGTGAAGATAGGTCTTTTATTCAAAGAACAGGGTTCAAGATCAATGAGAATCTTTCAGCGCTGTTAAAAGCTCGAGCTACCCTGTCAGAAGCAAAATGAGAAGGCAGAGTCATTCGATACAAGCAAAGGAGATTAGGGCATGTTAATGAAGATATGGAGCCCTAAATCAGTGTGTTCAGAGGCAAAGTAGCAGATTACAGACCCCGAGGATTGATCAAAGGATCCTGAGCGCAGGCAAAAGGTAATATCTGGGTTTTTCGTCGGCAGAATGTTTGTTCTTCATCAGGTACATGGCACCCATAAGGTTTTATTATGCACCATGTCCCTGAAGTGTTTTCCACCAGACAACAGATCCCAAAACAGTCAGACATTTATAAGACAAACCTTCCTTGCAATTTACTTCATTTTTATTCAAATCACTAGGAGTACTTCAGCCAAAAGATGTCAAGATCAAATTTGGAGCAGATCATTCTCTCACAAGGAAGGTGACAGAGATTAAATATGCAGCATGTCAAGCAGAATGGGATTCGGCCCTGCATTCCTTATTAGGTTTAATGATACATTTAATTTTCACCTACTCCTTCAGTCGACCTTAGGTTCATCCTTTGCTATAAAGCACAGAGGGAAACATTGTAATGGTTGTTGATGAGAAATCAATGGAATGCAAGCATTGTTCCTATTTGAGACAAGTTCTCTGTGTATATTGTAAGATAGGCTGAGATTAGATGTATTCAGACTGAATGTTCAAGCTATGGGCTATGATGTACCTAATTGGTGTTGTTTTTAATATGACAAGCATGTTTCTTTGGATCCTGATCTAAAGCTTGCTGGTGATGTTCTCCTTTCTCTGTATTTGTGATTGACTTGCTTTCATTTCATTATGTTTCTTCGGGCTCGCATCAGAAATTTGGCATAAGATTTACCCTTGATAGGTACCTTATGCTGCTGCTCTCCCAGCCTTTATGTTTTCTGCTTATATGTGTATCTGAATATTGCTTTCCATTGATTTAACCAGTGTAGTGGATGATATTTCCTGCTCTCTGATGTATGAATTAATGAAATATGTGTTTAGATGTTCTTGGTAGGATTTAGCTGAATGTGTTGAGAACCTGGGAGGTCTAGAACCCTGTATCTGCCTCACTAGGAGCTTTCCATCCCAGTTAAACCTTTTCAAGATCCCTTGTTTTACCTCTAATTCTATCCAAGCAGGCCTGGAGTTAAATGACCTCTGGTCTGATCTATAGACAGAGTTGGTCGGTTCTCCTCCATTTTCTGTCCTTAATGTGCCATTCCACCAATCATCCTTTAAGATCCATATGCTCTAGATGACTAGCCCAAATGAAAGCTTGCACATTGAGCACAAATAAATCCTTTCTTGACTCCATAGCCCAATGGCTTTGATTTTCTTTGAGTTATCTGTCTCTGCCCAAGCTTCACCTTTGCTCATCCTTGTCTCATAGTGGACCTTTCTTTTCCTGATTCCCTCCAACCAAACACAAACAATCAAACAAACAATCTCGATCCTATAACTAGCCTAAAATCATAACATTCGAGCTTCAAAGACATAAACCTTTGACTACCATAGAGAGATCCCTCTCTGGACCTAGGAGGGCTAGATCCTGAGGTCTGAAAGTGGTTCTATGTTGTCTCATCTTTTGGTCTCTGTCAACCTGGCAAAAACATGGGAACCCCAACATAATGGCGACTTGGCTGGGGATTTCTGAGTACATCTCACCTTAAACATTTGTAAAAACCTCAGAAACTTAGAGCTCCGGTTAGGTTGACAGTAAGTCACCCCTTTCTTGAATCAACCTCCATTATTGAATATCCACCACACTCTTAGACAGAGCCTGGAAAGGGCCAGGTAGCCTCCAGATCTCATCCTCTTTTCAGAGGTGACATATCTGGTAAATGCCCTCCCAGTCAATCTCTGGTTGGAGCTTGTTGCTTCGGAGGAGATTCTTGAAAGGTGATCGTGCCTGAGCACTGTGGTGGACAGTGTACCCCTTAGAAATATCTTAAACCCTCCACCTGGCGACTCCATTGTTCCCAAACGTCGAAAGACTCCACTGGTGATCAGTAGGCCTGCTGATTATCTTGGTTTCACAATCATACTCCACTGGGAGACCAGACCCGAAACATAATGAAGACTCCACTGGGATACCAGTCCCTGAGACAACATTAACCATAATAGAAGTAACAAGTAGGGTTAAGCTGCTTGACTTAGAAACAACATTCTGGCTTTCAGAACCATCCACACAAGAGCATATCCCAACCCTGACCCACCAGAAATAGTTGAGAATCCAGAGAGTATCCTCAAAGGAGCTCCTACACCTAAAATACCAACTATTTCCAGCCACATTCATAGAGCTAATTCTGCACCAGAAGATCTTACAGCTCTATTAGACCCTTTATTCGACCTAGGCCTTCAAAACATATTACCTAGAACTAGGTCATTCAGTGTTCCAGACCAGCCAGACACTAGGGACAGTGAAACCCCTCCTTCCACACCACCTGATTTTCACTTCCTTCAAAATTTGGGGCTCTCCCACCCTAGATCTTCTCAGAAGACCTCTGCTGGTCCTAACATCCCTGTCATCCAAATACTAGCTGCCCAAGCCAACCCTTTACCTAATCAGAATGTTAACATGGTAGCATGGTACGCACCTCTGCTGTTACCTCAGCCTATGCTACCCTTACCAAAGGATTATCAGTCAAAAATCCCACACTTCACTGCAAAAGAATCCATCACAGCTCAGCAACATGTAGATAAGATGGAGGATTCTTTTGATTATATGGAAATTGATGATGAAACAATCAAAATTAGAATCTTTGCCCAAAGCTTAGGAGGTGAGGTCAAGAAATGGTTTAAAGGACTGCCTCCTGGCAGTATTCAAGATCTCCCTGCATTATACCAGACATTCATAAACAAGTGGGAGGTTAGAGCAAACCCTCGCCAGCTCCTTGCAGAATACATGTCCCTTAAGAGGAATGTAGGAGAGAGTGTTCACGGTTACACCACTAGATTCAACAGCATTTATAATTCTCTCCCTCCACACATGAAACCTCCACAAGGTATGGCCCTAGCAAAATATCCTGATGGATTTGATGCTGACATGGCCTATGAGCTTAGAGATAAAGAGTATACCACATTGGAAGACATGCAGAAAGGAGCCATAACCATAGAAGCAAACTTAATGGAAAAAAGGGCAAGATTAAAAGCTGAAAAAAGGGTAACATATAGGGATGACAACATAGCTTCCACATCTGATCCCAAATATGACAGACTTTCAAAAAATGTGGAAGAAATTTAACAAATGATAAAGAGGATGGTTGTCCAAAACAACAACCAAAACATAAACCAGAACCAAAACATTAGAAGAAACAATGCTGCTCCCAACAGACAAAGAGAGTTAGATCAACAAGTCATTCCCCCATTTCAAGAAAAAATTTTAGATGAAGATGAGGGAATCATTGAAGAGTCTGAAGGGAATACAATTAACATGTTTGAAACAGAAGGCTCAATCCTAAATTATGATTCAGAAGAAGACCAACCCTCCACCACTGGTTATGATGAGGAATGGTTGGAAATTGAGAATTACAGATTAGGATTCGAAAATGCCATGTTGCAAGTCAGGGAACAATATGAACTTAGGAGCAAGAAAAACCAAGATACTCCCAAAACAAAGACTCCTGAGGTAACCATCAAGAAAAGACCTGATAAGACTTGCAAAGCAACCTCTGTAAATAACAAAATAGCAGCTGAAAGTTCTGGTAAACATAAGGAGAAGGAAAACCAAGACAATGCAAAACAAAGTCAACCAACCAGCAGTACTAGCACTTCAGTTAGTACTCCTGATACAACTGTTCCAAACCTTGTACATAGTGAGAAAACACCAAATGACTCAGCTACCAAGGCAGCAAATAAAACAGAGTCAAGTGTTTCCAAGACACAGTCCACTTTCAATTTAGAGAGTGAACTTGCAAAAATCAAAATCTTTGTACCATTATCTGAGCTGGCCACTCAGGATGTATATAAAGGCCAAATTTTGAAAGCATTAAATCTGGGAGAAATGAATGATTCTGTAAATTTGAATGATGATCAACCAACCCTACTCTTTGGTCCCAAAATTGAAGGAAAATTTCAGGAAGGGGTAGTTCCACCTTTTTATATCAGTCTCAACATTCATGACAAAATACTCCACAATTCCATGCATGATTCCGGAGCATCACACAACTTAATGCCTAAGGTAGTGATGGAGAGGCTAGGCTTAGAAATCACCAGACCTTACAAAGACTTATACTCATTTGACTCTAGTGGAGTAAAATTCCTAGGCCTAATCAAAGACTTGTGTGTGAGTTTAACCCAGATTCCTGCCAAGTGTATGGTCATGGATGTGGTAGTGGCAGATGTGCCACCTAAGTATGGCATGCTGTTGTCAAGATCATGGGGAGCCAAACTGCAAGGAACAATGCAGATGGATGGCTCTTATGCCACTATCCCTATATTTGGCCAACTTAGAAGACTGTATAGAGAGTCTCAGATGAAATTTTTAGTCAGTAGCCCCGAGAAACCTGAAAACTCACCATTATACTCTGTGCATACAGATCTAGACTCGTTCATTCTCTACAATGACCAATCCCCAGAAGATCCGAGATCGGATAATGGAAATACAAACATACAACCCATGGATTTCAACATAATGGCTACTATGGAAGAATGCGAAGAAGAAAAACATGGGCAAACTGCTGAAAATATAACTCTGAATGAAACAGAAATAGGACAAAAACAGCAAGCTAGCCACCTCCCTGATCTCCATACCCAAAATGACCCCCCTCCTAGCACAAACCTCACAACTCAAAAAAATGGCGAACCCAGCTGTAGGGGAGGGGATGAAGACGAAGTAAACAATGAACCCCTGTGGGAAATGAACTTTGATGGGTCCTGTACTAGAAAAAACGTTGGAGCAGGAGTGTGGCTGCGTAACACTGAAAATGATCACGCAGAGAGCCACGCTGTCAATCTGCATTTCAAATGCACGAACAACATTGCAGAATATGAGGCTTTGATCTTGGGCTTAAATCTGTTGAAAAAATTAGGAGCCCATAGGATAGCTATGAGAGGAGACTCAGAGTTGGTGATCAAACAAGTGAATGGAGAGTATTCAGCAAAACACCCCAGGCTTAGGGCCTACAGGAATGATACTCTAGATTTGCTGAAAACGTTTGTTGAATATGAGTTAGTATTCATTCCTAGGGGGAAAAATACAATAGAAAATGGATTAGCTTGCCTAGCCAGCTCATATCCTAAAGCCCCTGTTGACCAACAGATTATCATTCAGACCAAATTCAGGCCTACAGTGCCAGACAATGAAAAATATTGGCAGGTCTTTGAAGGAGACAAACAGATCGAAGATTTCCTGGTGGGCAGGAATGAGTTTGATTTTTCTGATTTAGACTCAATTTCTGACGATAGCTACCCAAGCGAGGATCCCCCAGACGAACAAGAAACACCTTGTAACCTAGAAATAAATTCTTTTTTTGAACAAACTGGAAATTTTAACGAAAACGTGGAAAACGCAGAAAGTGAAGAGGTCGAAGTGCTGCAGGCCAAAGAAAAGAATATACCTAGAGGCCTGGCACCCTTAGAGGACCTTTTTGACTTTGATGACGTAGCAAAGAAGCCCACAATAGAACATGCTGATTCTGATGTGGAAGAATGCAACATTGGCACTGAAGATAAGCCCAAAATGATAAAACTGGCTAAGTCTATACCTGCAAACATGAAGAAAAAATACATTGACTTGTTTAAGGAATTCATGGACGTGTTTGCATGGAGCTATGAAGACTTAAAGGCCTATGACACCAACATCATACAACACAAGATACCACTAAAGGAAAATCATAAGCCTTTCAGACAAAAAATTCGAAGAATCAATCCAAAACAACTGCCTGCAGTAGAGAAAGAACTTAAAAAGATGTATGATGCAGACATAATAGTTCCTGTAAGGTTTTCTGAATGGGTGTCAAAATTAGTGGCTGTAAGGAAGAAAACAGGGGAGATTAGACTATGCATAGACTTCAGAAACCTCAGTAGAGCCTCCCTGAAAGATAACTACCCTTTGCCCAAAATGGAACATATCCTACAAAAGGTAGTGGGCTCTAAGAAATCTCCCTGCTTGATGGTTTTTCAGGATACAACCAAATTCTGGTACTCTCAGAAGATCAACTCAAAACAACTTTTACCACTCCATGGGGCACCTTCATGTATGTGAAAATGCCCTTTGGACTGATGAATGCTGGAGCCACCTTCCAGAGAGCGATGGACATAGCTTTCTCAGAGGAGATAGGACACTTTATAGTTATCTACTTGGATGACTTGACTGTCTTTTCCAAAACTGAAGAAGAACACTTGAAACATATGAGGAAAGTCTTTGAAAAATGTAGAAGGTATGGTCTGTCCCTGAATCCTAAGAAAAATGTCTTTGGGCTGCAAGAAGGTAAACTTCTTGGCCACATTATATCTGAGAAAGGGATTAGGATAGACCCACAGTGAGTTGAGGGAATACTTCAAATTTCACATCCAAGAAACATCAAGGAGCTACAGTCCTTCATTGGGAAGATCAATTTCCTTAGAAGATTTATCTCCAACCTTGCTGAGCATCTTAGAAAAATGACTGAATTGCTAAAGAAAGATGCAGGAATCAAGTGGACTGTTGAAGCCAAGAAATATTTTGAGTCAGTAAAACTCGTGCTCACTCAGGCCCCAGTACTTATCAGCCCTGACTTCTCAAAATATTTTCTGATCTTTTCATTTGCCTCCCAACACACAATAGCTGCAGTTTTGCTGCAGAAAAATTCAGAAGGTAATGAACAGCCTATAGCCTTCTTCAGTAAAGCCTTAAGAGATGCACCCTTAAAGTACAACATCATGGAAAAACAGGCCTATGCCCTGATTAAGGCCTTAAAAGACTTTAGGGTGTACATTTTGCATTCTCACACCATTGCCTATGTGCCAAATATAGTGGTCAAAGATATCTTGTCCCAAGACCCTGATGGAAAAAGAGGCAAATGGATTGCTACCATCTTGGAATACGACCTTGAAATAAAACCCACCAAACTGATCAAAGGTCAAGGCCTGGCCCAATTAATGGCTGAATCTAATCTACATGCCCTTGACATTAATATGATGAATGCCTTAGATGAGCAGGAAGGATTGCCCCATCCAAATGTTGAGGAGCGGTTTCAGAACTCTCCTTGGTATACTGATATCCTTTATGTGCTCACAAACCTTAATGCCCCTCCAAAACTATCCAAAACAAAGGCCAGATTCATAAAACTCAAAGCTCGAAATTACTGCATTATGAATGAGAGCTTATATTGGAAAAATCCGAATGGCCTTTTGCTGAAATGTTTGTCTGAAACTGAAGCTGAAAGAATCAAACAAGAATTCCATGCTGGGGAGTGTGGAGGCCACCTGAGTTGGAAAACCACTGCAAATAAGATACTCAGGGCTGGTTACTACTGGCCTACCCTCTTAAGTGATGTTCATAAAATGATACTTTCCTGTCATAAATGTCAGATCTTTGAGGGCAAAAGAAAACTCCTTCCCCTCCCTCTACAGCCCATCACCATAGAAGGTCCTTTCATGCAATTGGGCCTGGACTTTATAGGAGAAATTCACCTTGCCTCCTTTGGAAAACATAAATGGATCCTAACTGCTACAGATTACTTTACTAAATGCATAGAAGCTATACCCACTAGGAATGCTACTGACTCTATCATCATTAGGTTCCTAGAAGAGTTCATCCTATCTCGTTTTGGTTGTCCAAGGAAAACAGTCGCTGACAATGCTGCTGCTTTCGGATCCAAAAGAATGGTTGATTTCTGTCACAGGTACGGAATAGCACTTGGAAATTCAACTGCCTATTACCCCCAGGGTAGTGGCCTAGCTGAGTCATCTAACAAAAGCCTGGTTACAATCATTAAGAAGCTGCTGGAAGAGAACAAAAGATCATGGCATAAAAAGTTGATACATGCCTTGTGGGCAGACAGGCTCACTACAAAGAAATCTATTGGCATGTCACCCTTCCAGCTGGTTTACGGGACTGAAGCAGTGTTTCCTACTAGTCTTTGATTTCCAGTAATCAAGCTTGTTAAGGAGATCCAATCAGAAGAAAATAGTATGGTAAGGAGAATCAATGAAACTGTCCATCTGCAACAAACAAGAGAGCAGGTTTATAGCAGAGCTGTCAGAATACAGGAAGGCATAAAGAGACAGTTTGACAAAAGAACCAAAGCTTCAGATTTCAAGGTTGGAGATAAGGTTCTGAGATGGGATTCAAGAAGAGAGGACAAAGGCAAACATGGTAAGTTTGACAGTTTGTGGCAAGGTCCATATATCATACAAGCCACTGTGGGTCCTAATGCGTTTTTTCTGCAAGAACTTGATGGCACATAATTGTTTGGGGGTCCTGTCAATGGCAGGATGCTCAAACATTACTTCTATTGATTTTCCATTTCCAGTTTCATCTCCATTGTACATACCATTGCAAGTTTTCATTTTCAGAAAAAGAGAAAAGTTCCAAAAAAAAAAAAAAAAAAAAGAGAAAAGAATGAAAAGAGAGGTTCAGATATGCTCAAAACATGAACCTCTGAAGTAAAAAGCATGGCTCAAGCCTGATCAAAATCTGAGCCAAAAGGAAGCAGAATAGCTGATCCTAATATGCTCAAAATCTGGATCAGCAGTGAAAGAGAAACCAGCTCTAATATGCCCAAAACCAGAGCTGAAGCAAAGGAAAGAGGTGACTCAAATATGCTCAAAACCTGAGTCACAAGAAAGAAAGAAGGATGTTTCACAGTTGCAGAATTCCATGCCTTCACAGTTTTGTTTTCTACAAGTTTCTGCCCAGCAAGTCAGACAGTCTAATCCTGACTTGGCTGTGTTTAAATTTCCTGTCTTAGAATGTAGGTGAAGAAACCTGTTGGACAGTTTAATCCCAACAGGTAGTAGATTAGGTAGAGAAATAGATGAGGTCAACAGCCTAATCTGGCCTCATGGAGCAATAAGGGTAGATTTAGAATAGGTTTGTTTTTGTTTTGCAAATAAATGTAAAGGGTCTGCTAGCTCAAGTGCACCCAAGGGAAAATTGTAGAACGGTAGTTTAGGTAGGTAGATTGGTTGGGAAATATTTTTGCTGATGTTTCCATCATATTGTGGCAGCTAAAATTGAAGAAGAAAGAAGGCTCATGACAGCAGGCACCTGGCCTACTCCAAAGATCATATCTGGTTTCTTGACTCCTCCTAGGAGAAGCCATCCCCATGTGGAGCCACTGTTAGCCCCCCTGTGAAATTCTCGACAAGCAAGCTGGGGGCTAGATTGTTCTAGAGCCTCCAAGGGATGCCTTTCCCATGAAAATTCATCCTCCTTGGAGTCTCTCTGTGCCAGGCCTAATGTACATCCTCTCTGCTAATTCATGCCCCCCCAAGAGGTCTTCTTTTACCCCTTGTACCCCTGAAAAACCCCACAATTTCATGATTATGTCTTCCTTCCTCCATAAACCCCATTTCATAAGGTCTAGGGGCCTCTTCTTAGCATTATCGGAATTTCCATTTCCTTTGAAAAAGCATTGAAAAACCATAAAAACACTTATCTTCCATACATCAAACTTTAGCCCCCTCGGGCTAAGTCTCCAATCCTTTTCTCTCCATGCGCCCGAGCGCCATAACCAATTGCTTAACCCGTCGGGTGCTTATTCTCTCCACTGTCTTTTTCGCCCAAAAATCATAAAAAACCTTTGTTAAAGCACATTTTTGGTTTTGATTATTTTCTAAAGATTGCTGCCAGTTTGATTATCCGACAAATCTCCGCCGTAGATCTGCTCTGCAGATCCAACGGCGCGGAACGTGGTGTTTCCCCGTGGGCCCCGTCAACCATACGTCTTTCCTCCAAATCCGGCGGTTTATTCCGCACCATTTTTGCGTACTGGCGGTTTTTCCCCAATGCCGGGCGATTCCACTCATAAACTGACACGCGTCCTCTGCCCGATTTTCAAACCGCTTTCCCCGATCGTTAAAGTTATCCCCCGCGCGCTAACTCACGACCCGGGACGCCCAGCGAAACCCATGTCAACTGTCCGATCCCAGGCGCCCCATCCAACGGCTCCCGATCGTCAAAGACACACGATGTTTAATAAAGTTGCGCACGCGATAGTCCATATCCTGGCCCGCCTCCCATCATCCTTCGTCGTTGATCTCCGCCCGATCGACGGTCCGGATCTCTCCATTCATTGTCGACCATTCTATTGCCCCGGGTCTCCACGTCACCTCCACGTGTACGCCCCGTACATTCTCTATTTCCGTCACTATATCTTTGTTTTTGTCGTGTTTTTAATGTTTTCATTTGTTTATCACGTGTCTTCGCTCTGTGTTTCATTATTCCTCCACCAGAGCATTCCGCAATTATTTTCCACGATCTCTCCCCATTTCTCCATCTGCATGGCTATTTCCTGCTCGTCCCTTTCCTCCATCCGCATCACCTGCCACCTTCGCCCATTGTTTTTTGCACAGTCTTCGTGTTTTTGCAAGGATATTTGAAAGAAATGGCCGCCATAATTGCTCGGTTTCCTATGCAACGGCCGAAAAATGCAGGAAAGAATTGTACCTTGGCACATTTAATAAAAGGCCCGGGAAGGTGAAGACAGGTCGTTTGTTCAAAGAACGGGGTTCAAGCTCTGTGGAAAATATTTAAGCGCTATTAAAAGCTCGAGCTACCCTGTCAGAAGTAGAATGAAGAGGCAGAGTCATTCAGTACAAGCAAAGGAGATTAGGGTGTGTTAATGAAGATCTGGAGCCCTAAACCAGTGTGTTCAAAGGCAAAGCAGCAGATTACAGACCTCGAGGGTCGATCAAGGGATCCTGAGCGCAGGCAAAGGGTAATATCAGGGTTTTCGTCAGCAGAATTTTTTTCTTTATCAGGTACAAGGTACCCATACTGTTTTATTACACACCGTGTCCCTGAAGAAAATTCCACCAGACAACAGTTCAAAACCTCTGGAGCATTTATGTGACAGACCTTTCAGTAGTTTATTTTATTCTTGTTCAAGACACCAGGAGTACTTCAGCCAAAGGATGTCAAGATCAAATCTGGAGCAGATCACTCTCTCACAAAGAAGGTGACAGAGATTAAATTCATAGCATGTCAAGCATAATGGGTTTCGGCCCTACATTCATTTTTGTGTTTCAAGATACATTTAATGTTCACCTACCTTCTCAGTTGATCTTCTGATCCCCCATCTGTTATAAAGCACAGAAGAAAACATTGTAATGGTTGTTGATGAGAAATCAGTGGAAGGCAAGCATTGTTCCTCTTGAGACAAGTTCTCTGTGTAATATTGTAAGATAGACTGAAATTAGATGTATTCAGACTGAATGTTCAAGCTATGGGCTATGATGTACCTGATTGGTGTTGTTTTTAATATGACAAGCATGTTTCTTTGGATCCTGATCTAAAGCAGCTGGTGATGTTCTCCTTTCTCTGTATTTGTGATTGACTTGCTTTCATTTCATTATGTTTCTTCAGGCTCGCATCAGAACTTTGGCATAATATTTACCCTTGATAGGTACCTTATGCTGCTGCTCTCCCAGCCTCTATGTTTTCTGCTTATATGTGTATCTGAATATTGATTTCCATTGATTTAACCAGTGTAGTGGATGATATTGCCTGCTCTCTGATGTATGAATTAATGAAATCTGTGTTTAGATGTTCTTGGTAGGATTTAGCTGAATGTGTTGAGAACCTGGGAGGTCTAGAACCCTGTATCTGCCTCACTAGGAGCTTTCCATCCCAGTTAAACATTTTCAAGATCCCTTGTTTTACCTCTAATTCTGTCCAAGCAGGACTGAAGTTAAATGACCTCTGGTCTGATCTATAGACAGAGTTGGTCGGTTCTCCTCCTTCATTTTCTGTCCTTAATGTGCCATTCCACCAATCATCCTTTAAGATCCATATGCTCTAGATGAATAGCCCAAATGAAAGCTTGCACATTGAACACAAATAAATCCTTTCTTGACTCCATAGCCCAATGGCTTTGATGTTCTTTGAGTTATCTGTCTCTGCCCAAGCTTCACCTTTGCTCATCCTTGTCTCATAGTGGACCTTTCTTTTCCTGATTCCCTCCAACCAAACACAAACAATCAAACAAACAATCTCGAGCCTATAAGTAGCCTAAAATCATAACATCCGAGCTTCAAAGACATAAACCTTTGACTACCATAGAGAGATCCCTCTCTGGACCTAGGAGGGCTAGATCATAAGGTCCAAAAGTGGTTCTATGTTGTCTCATCTTTTGGTCTTGTCAACCTGGCCAAAACATGGGAACCCCAACAGGTTACTCATGCAAAATAAAGGCCTATAAATGTTATAATCTAAGATGAAAACAGATATTGGAGAGCATAAATGTTACATTTAACGAAGATGCTGTTCTAAGGAATAATGATGAGGATCTAGAATCTTTGAAACTTGAGACAGAGGCTGGAAAAGATAAAGAGAAAATTCTAGAAAAAGAAGCAAATGTCAACTAGGAAGAAGTAAATAATGATCATCAAGATATACAGGAACAGAAAAAATAATCTCCTCCAAAGAAAAAAAAAATGGATTCAAAAGAACCACCCATAAAATCAAATCATTGGTGACATAAATGAAGTTGATAGCTCCATTCATTACAACAAGTTCACATTGATTTTCTAGCAACCTTTGGGCATAGTAGTTTTGAGGAAGCCAACAAGAATGAACATTGGGTAGTAGCTATGAATGAAGGATTGGATAAAATAGAGAAGAATAACACCTGGGAATTAGTTCAATGACCAAAAGATAAAAATTTCATTGGGAATAAATGGGTGTTCAGGAACAAATTGAACGAAGATGGCTAGGTTACCAGAAACAAAGAAATATTGGTTTGCAAAGGCTGTGCACAAGTGGAAGGAATTGATTTCGACGAAAAATTTGCAAAATTTTCCAGAATGGAAGCCATGCAGATGTTTATTTCCTATGCATGTTCAATAAAATTCAAAGTGTGACAAATGGATGTTAAGTGAACATTTGTGAATGGCAAATTAGAAGAAAAAGTTTACATCCAACAACTTTGAAGTTTTTCTACTATCACAAAAGACTATGTTTGCGGATTAAATAAGGAACTATATGGTCTCAGCGAGGCTCCCAAAGAATGGTATGCTCGTCTTGATGGATATCTACGTCAACAAGGGTTCAAGAAAGAAATCTTGTTGATAGCAATATTTATGTACAAATAGATAAAGATAATTTAACAATCGTTGAGGTATATGTGGATGATATAATATTTGGTAGTAATGATGATCGACTAAGTAAGAAATTTTCTACAAAGATGCAAAGTGAGTTTGAGATGTATTTGTAATTTGACATACTTCTTAGGGCTTCAAATATATCAGCAACAGAAAGGAATATTTATATGTCAAGCCAAGTACATCAAGGAAATGCTCAAGAAATTCAAAATGGAAGATTGCAAACCCGTCCTTACTCTGATGGTAATAGGTTGCAAATTGAGCATAGAAGACTCATCTAAGGATGTGGATCAGAGGTTGTATAGATCTTCTATATGTAACAACCTCTTGGCCAGATGTTATGCAAGCAGTTGGACAAGTAGCAAGATTCCAAGCAGCACCAAAAGAATCACATATTATTTCCTTCAAAAGAATTCTTCGATATCTAAAGGGCACAGAAGAATATGGCTTGTGGTATCCCAAGAGTAAAAATATCATTAGTCAAGCCTTTACAGATGCAGATTGGGCAGGAAGTGTTGATGATCATAAGAGTACTAGTGGAGCAACATTCTATCTAGGTGGTTGTTTCGTATCATGGTTGAGCAAAAAGAAAACTTCAAACTCGTTATCTACAGCCGAAGCAGAATACATTGCAGCAGCATCATGTTGTACTCAAGTCCTTTGGATGAAACAAAATTTTCAAGATCTTCAAGTACAATTTAGTGAGCCTATTCCCATATTTTGTGACAACACTAGTGCCATCAACATCTCCAAGAATCCTGTCATGCATTCAAAAGAAAAACACATTTAGATCAAATATCATTTTGTTAGAGAACAAGTCGCTGAAAAGAATATCAAAATTGAGTAATTTTGTACAAAAGAACAAATTGTTGATATCTTCACTAAACCTTTACCTTCTGAAACATTTGAATATCTTCATAAAAAGCTTGGGATTCTCCCAAGCTCTCATTAGATTACAGTTCTGCAGGAAAGTTGTGTGTCAGCGGGAGTGGAAGTGTGTACAGGTTTGCAGGATGGTTGTGTTTCAGGGGGAGTTACCCTTTTCCATTGATGTCAAAGGGGGAGAGAGTGTTGTAGGAAGAGGTTTCATGATCACAGGGGGAGTACTTGTGTTTCCATCAATGCCAAAGGGGGAGATTGATGATCAGTAGTTGTCATTGATGTCAACCCAAGCAGCACCAGGGGCTAACCAAATATTTCATGGGAATTTTGACCTCCAAATTAATATATTCTTGGTCAATAATTATTTTGATGGTTTCTACTTGTTGAGATGTTTCCATTGATATATGGCACGCCATGTAATTCTTCATGGTTTGATAGATATTCATGTTTGAAGTTTGTACCCCTGGTTAATGGGCTAAAAACCCATGGGGTTGGGGCATGGATCACTGAAAAGTCATAATTAATATTTTTTAAGCTCCTAAAATCCCTCCCACGTTCACTTGTTGAAGCCCCTCTCAACCTAAGCATTTATATAAATTGTGATCCTCATTTCCTCCTTATGCAAGGGATTTAGCCATCTGAAACAGGTCATCGTGGAATTTTCGCTCTAATTTTTTTTATACGAAGTTGCAGAAGCTGAAGTGTTTATGAGGTGAAGCTAAAATCCTGCTAAATCTTCTGTGAAAATTTTAGATCAAGGTGCGTGATATTTTCGGAGATATGGTCTGTGGATGTCAGGGTTTTTGCAGGCTCCTGAAATTCATCTCAAAGAAGTGACCTTGGTAAAATCGTCATAACTCTCTCTCTGAGTATCAGATTGGAATTCAGTAAAAAGTGGAAGATAGTGCACAGATCGTAGTTTTTTCTCTATCAATTTCAGAGCCAAATGAAGAAACAATGACACGGGGCACGCCGTACAATTTCACTTTGCTGAAATAGTCCATAATTAGGGCATTGTGAGATATTGGGTATAAATATCTCTTGAAGAATCCAAGTTGGGTCAGACCTGTGGAATTGGAAAGAAGACTCAGAGGACTACTGCAGGACCAAAAATCAGATATTGGGGATTTGAAATAACATAGATACACTAGATTCAATATCGAGCTCCTAGAAGGCAAAGAAAAAGCTAGATCATGTGTTGTCAAGGGCTGCAAAGGACCAGAATTTCTAGGGAAGCAAAGCAAAGCAAGGTGCAGCAGAGGGTAGCATGACAAGAGCATAAACCAAGGTGCATAATAGCCGCAATAAGTTCATCACATGAAGTCTTCAAGTGGGCAGCACTGCATACAATCATTGTAAAGGTATCATTGTACTTAGTCATTATAAATACATTATTGTACAAATTGTAGTAGTGTCTATCTACAAAGGGTTGAAGAGGCAGTGTTGGGAGGTCTAGGATCATCTTTAGGTGGTTGTGTCAAAGTTGGGGTTATGGTATAGTATATCTGATTCTTCTACATCATTCTATATCATTGTAAAGTGGACCATTTTCCCTGGTATGGGAGTCCATTCTTCTTTTATTCTTCTATAGGGTGGTAGGGTGGTGCTAGGGTGAGTTGTATCTCATTGGGTGTTGGGGCATCCTTTTAGTGACTAATGAAGAATCTCAGGCGTTGGAGCGTCCATCCAGTGGGAGTTGGAGAAGAATTATTTTCTAGATTCTAGGAAGTTGGAGCTTTATTTTCAATTGGAGTTGAATATTAAAGAATTATTAGAAAAGCATTAGGTGGTTTTTGTCCCAGAGTGGGTTTCCACCTTAAAAACTATGTGCATTTGTGTTCATTTTGTTTACTGCTATCATTGTACAAACATTGATAATAATTGAAGATTAACTAATGCTCTAATTGAAAGGAATACCGATTCACCCCCCTCTTAGTATTTCAAACACTGCCCACACTGCCACTTCCCTCACGCTACCACTTCGACCCCCACGCTCAAGTGACTTTAGGGAATTTTTATTTCCTAAGTGTAGGCTGAGTGTCTTCTCACCCACTTTATTAACTGACTTAACTTTATAAAAGTAAACTGGCCAAAATTTAATATTTCCAATTAGCTGCCGCTAATTGGGAATATTACATAATAGTAGACATGCATCTATAAATAGACATGCATTCTATAAATAGAATTTTCACATACATCTATAAATAGAAATACACCAGCAGCTAATTGGGAATATCACATAATAGTAGACATGCATCTATAAATAGACATGCATTCTATAAATAGAATTTTCACATACATCTATAAATAGAAATACACCTAAAAATAGCCTGAGGATCCATCCTAGTGTAGGTGCTTAATTTTCACTAGGATATTCTTATTTAATATCAAAACTCCTTCTAAAAAATAAAAGGATTATCCTTCACCCTAATCCCGTCTCTATGGTATTCTAATTTTCTCCTGGTGAGTGCCTTCGTCAGAATATCTGCATCCTGATCTTCCGTGGGAATGTACTGAAGCAACATGATTCTCCTTTGCACACAATATCTGAGATGATGGTACCATATATCTATATGCTTAGATATATCGTGAAACACAAGATTAATTAAGAGTTTAATGCAACTCTGATTATCACAATGAATCACTGTCGGATCCATATGAGAACCAAACAAACCAACCAAGATATTTCTCATCCAGATACCTCACATGCAGCTTGACTCGTTGCCATGTATTCTACTTCCGCTGAACTGAGTGCCACAAATATCTTCTTCCTAATATACCAATAAAAAATTGTAGGCCCGATACTAAAGATCCCCCCTGATGTGCTCTTTGTATCTGATGGACTGCCCGACCAATCTGCATTCGTGAATCCATTCAACTTTGCTCCATCCGTCTCTCTGTACCATAAACCATACTCTTATGTGCCCCTTAGGTATCTCAGTACATGCTTACCCACCTTCCAAAAGATCTTGGTAGGCTTAACCATAGCTTGACTTAGCTGGTTAACCGCATAGAAAATGTCCGGTCTCATGTTCACTAGATACATTAGCGAAACCACTAACTGTCGACAGATAGTAGCATCCACCACCTCTCTAGAAGTAGCATTCTCTTTCCTCCAGTTTCCTGGAGGAGGAGTATCCATGGCTTTGCAACCCTCCATGTGCAACTTACCCAGTATCTTCCTTGCATACTTTCTTTGAGACAAAAAAAGTTCACCATCTCACTGTCATATTTCCAATCCAAGGACATAATGAAGGAGGCCCATATCCTTCATTTCAAACTCCCTTGCAAGATCCTCCTTGCATGAGTGTATCAACTACTCATCATCAGTCAATATTAAATCATCAACATAGAGAAAAATGATTAAAATCTTACCCTCCACTAAAATTTGGTATAGGTTTGCATCTGCTTCACTTTTGGTGAAGCCAAGTCCAGTGAAATAGTTGTCTATCCGAGTGTACCAAGCACAAGGTGCTTGCTTCAGCCCATACAACGCTCTTTTGATTCGGCACACATGTGACTCGCTGTTGAAGATCTCGAAACCTTTAGGCTGCTCTATGTACACCTTTTCCTCAATGATCCCATTGAGAAACACAGTTTTCACATCCATCTGATGAATGCACCAACCCATCTGCGCTGAGAGAGAAAGGATGGATCTTATGGAAGAATACCTTGTGACAGGTGAAAAGGTATCTTCATAATCTATCCTCTCGATCTATGAGAAGCCCTTGTATTTCTCCATAATACCATCAACAACTTGCTTTACCTTATATATCCATCTCAAACCTACCACTGATTTATCAATCGACCTTGGAACAATTTCCCAAGCATTTTTTTTGACAATGGAGTCATACTCCACCATTGCATCTACCAATGTGGGCTCCTACACTGCTTCCTGAAAGGAAGATGGTTCAGTCACAATACATTTTCTCATGAGATCCATGTATCCAATAAATGGGTCAGGATACTATCTTTGTCTGCATTATGAAGTAGGGGCTCCTACATTCTATGCAGAATCAAGTCTCAGCCTATAAGCTTCCATGGTACGCCTCCTACCATTTTTGATGGATGGCTCTGTGTGAGTGGTCCCCTCCACTCCATGAACCTCCTCATGTGGCTTATCCACATCTTAAGACTTATCTTTGGGAACCAATAGTTCCTCCTCTGCATGCAAGTCTAGTTCCCTCTCAAGCGACAACCGCATGGATTTCCCCTCATCGAATTTTATATCCCGTCACACAACAGTCATTCTTCTATTTGGAAAATACACACGATAATTATGGGGTGTTTCTGTGTACCCCAAAAAATCCCCAACTTTAGCAGTTGGCTACATCTTCTTCCTGGCGTCCTTGGTCACATGCACATAAACAGATGAGCCAAAAATCTTAAATTGTGAAACATCTGGTTTCTTATCAGTGAAAGCTTCTTCAGGTGTACTCATGCCAAGTACTCTACGAGGACAACGATTTTTCACATAAACCGCAATGTTGCATGCTTTTGCCCACAAATGCATTCGTAGGCCCTGATCATGCAACATCGCTCATGTTGCATCTACGATCATTCTGTTCTTCCTCTCCGCAACCCCATTTTTCTTTGGGTTATAAGGCGCTATGAGTTATCTTTGAATTCCTTGTTTGCTGTAGAAGTTCTTGAATTCGTTAGAGATGTATTCTCCACCATTATGTCTCCTAAGAGCCTTCAATTTCTTCCCCGAATCTTTCTCCACCAATGACTTAAACTCACAAATCTTTGAGAATGTTTGATCCTTCTTCTACATGAAGAAGATCCAACATTTTTGAGCCTTCAATTTCTTCCCCGAATCTTTCTCCACCAATGACTTAAACTCACAAATCTTTGAGAATGTTTGAGCCTTCTTCTACATGAAGAAGATCCAGCATTTATGAGAAAAATCATCAACAAAGATTACATAGTACTTATGTTTTACTGTTGAAGCAACCGATAATAGTCCACACACGTTTGTGTGAACTCTCTCAAGGATCCCCGAAGCATGATTCTCCTTCTCATGAAAGGTGGAATTTGCATACTTCCCCATGGTGCAACCCTTGATATGATCTAATTGAGAAAGTGTTCCCATTGGAAGTTTAGTAGATATTTGTTGCATAAGTTTCAAGGCTCCATGATGAAGATGAACCAATCGCCTATGCCATGATTCACCCTCATGCCGTCTCACCAATTTTTTTGCCTTGCCCATCATGGAAGTGAAACCATCTACCTCCAGATTGTAGATATTCTTAACTCTAATCCCTATCCTCTTGGCTTGGCCCATTGTTTTATGTCGTAGGAATATTTTCCATTGCTAAAAACAATGTCATAGCCTCTGTCCTCCAACATTGTGATTGAGACCAAATTTTTCATCAATCCTGGAACATGCATACCATATTTTAATTGAAATGGTTTACCTGAATCCATCTGAAAGGAAATGGTACCAATCCTGGTAGCACTATACTGTCCGTCATCACCCATCTCTATATGCATCTGGAGATATTTCTCGTCCAAGTCACTGAAAATTTCCTTATCTCCTGTGATGTGAAAGGAAGTGCCACTATCAAAATACCACACTGATCCCAATGCACTTGAAACCATGTGTGCAATCAAGGAGAATTCAAGCTCAAATTGTGAGGCAAGGGCCTCACCAGCTACATTTCCAACAACCTTCTTGTTCTTCTTCTTTTGTGGACAGTTAGTAGCAATATTCCCATGTTCGTGACACTGAAAACACTTCACTTTGGACATATCCAGATTCTTGCTTTAGACTTGGATTTAGAATGGAATTTATTCCCCTTCCCCTTCTTCACCTTGGCAGCCAAAGCGCAATCCTCTTCATCATCATGCTTTGATGAAGATCCATCTCTGGTGTTCCACCTGAAATTCTCCTGCACCAGATCCGACCATAGTCGTTCCCAATCCAACAATTTTTCCTGTCTGTTGACAGAGTCTTCATAACTGTGCCAACTCTTAAGAAGTCCCAAGAGATCCAAGATCACCAAATAATCATCAACAACATTTATTCCCACACTCCCCAGTTCATCCTGACATTGGACAAACTTTGTCAGATACTTTGGAATGGTGTCTCCCTTTTCCATCTTGATCTTTCTGAGTTTATCTTTGAGCACCAATTTCCTATGGTCGCTACTGATTTGGAATAGATATGAAAAAGCCTTCTACATAGCATATGGTGTGGCTTTCCCATGGAGGCTTGAGATAATGTGGTCTTGTACTCCCTCCAATAGGATCCTCCTTGCCTTTTCCACTTTCTTTTGCCATGCATCAAGATTGGTAGCATCTGCAACATCTACCTTAGGAACATATTTTTCAATGAATTCCTTCAATCCATTGTCTTCGAGTACCGCCTCCATCCTGTCCTTCCAAGAAATTTAGTTCGAGCTGCCCTTGAGTGCATACTCTAACCTTAGGCCATTGAAATCCATTTCGATCTTGAATCAGCTATAGCACCAAGAAAGTATTTTCTGCAGATTCAAATTCTTTCCACCAACAAACTCATCTCCTGCTTCACTAATACAATTTCCTATGTTCTGATACCATGTAGAAATTATAAAAAATACATGTATGTCCGGATTCTCTCGATCTAAAAATAATATTCTACTGTTAAATATATAATCGCTTCTACAAATCTTTGTGGAATTTGAAACATAATCGCCAATTACAATAACATGAAGAAAGATCAATCACACAACAAATATAATTTACCGGGGAAATATTATAGCTACAAACCCCACTATCTGAATATTCTATTATATATTATATCATGGATCATGAAACAATCAGATACAAATCTCTAATCCAAGAGATTTCAGTACATGATCTAATTGTGTCACACTTTCATACAAAAATTGGCAAGTTACTTATTCAATTTACTGTCTCCAGAAAACCTGCCTCCACTGCACAATCTCTGCTTATAGAAATCCCTAAAATGAATGTGACATTTCTTTCCTTTACTATGAAATCCTCATGGGCACATCCAATGTGAGTGTGGTTGTATATGTGCAACCGGATAATGTCACAACTGATAGTTTACTTCCCTTTCACCTAGAACTCAACTGGATCTCCACTGGATCTGACATACATGAAATTAATAATAGTAAATATTCAGTTGCATGTGAGACCACTGATTGTGAATTAATTAATAATTAATTCACTTGATCTCTCACTAGTGTATCTTTAGTTACAACTAGCACAATTGAGTTTAACTAACTGAGTTAAACTACTTTAAAACTTGCATAACTGCACTTCCAACTCTGTTACAACTTCGAATCACTTAGTTACAACTAAGTCAACCTGCATGTCCAACCAACCAACCACTTAACTCGAAAATTCTTTAGCTAACTGATTTTCCACTTCAGTTAACTATTTCCAGTGCTAATTGAGAATAGAATATGGTTTATTGTCCAAATAATATTAAGGGATAATAATAGTAGACATGCATCTATAAATAGACATGCATTATCTAAATAGAATTTGCACATACATCTATAAATAGACATACACCTAAAAATAACCTAAGGATCCATCCTAGTGTAGGTGCTTAATTTTCACTCTTGTTGAATCTCAACACAGATCTTCACCGCTACTGATGCTCGGTTACCTGCGCAAGGGATAAAACAACAACAAACGTGAAAGAATAACATATTTAATGCATATACAACCTACTTAGATAATCAAGGAAAAATAAGAATCCAATTCGTATTATATTAAAATATAGAGGGGGAGTTAAAACCTGCACCTTGATGTCATAGCTCTCCTTCGATGGGTCCTGATCCAGGCACGTCTCCAACGTGCTCTTTCAAATTGATGTGAGGGAAAAAGGTCTCAACTCTCACTCGATATATATAGAAAAAAAAGTCTCTCTACTGTTATTTTATCTCTGTTCTAACTAGTAGAGCTATGGGATATTGTCCATTATATAGCAAAGGAGGAGGGAGCATGGATCCACTTTAGGTGGGGAAATGGGTTATCCCTTTGGGTGGTTCCACTTTTGTAGGAACAAAGAGGCCAAAGGGAGAATCTCGGCTCTATCTTCAGGAACAAACAACCAGGTCTCCGCCACGAAGCTTCACTTCCATTTAAAAAAAACTTCCCTGAAGAGGATTGATGCGAGTACAAGCTTCATTCCAGTGCCGACTGGCACAGCCCTAGACCAAAAGAAGGTCATCGAAACAAGAAAGACACAGAGAGGCCGCGTCTCTCCAAATAATTAGGTTTTCAAGGAGTTGATTCAAGAATGACCAACATAGTGTTTATTAATTGTGCTGAAAAGGAAATAAAGGCATATTTTCATGATGGAAAACAGGCACATAGGTCACTGTTATGGGTATCCAGGATCAGGGATGGGGAGTACATGTATAATTAAAAATGGCTATGTAACAGTGGGTTCACTCATGTATTTGGTGAAAACATGACCTGACATGTGATATGCAGTTAAATAGTTGAGCCAAGATATGGTTAAGCTGACCAAGATCTTTTGGAAGGTAGGGAAGAATGTGTTGATATATATCATGGGAACTGTAGAGCATGGATTATGGTACAGATAGATAGAGGGAGTGAAGCTTCAAGGCTTCACCGAGGTAGATTGGGCTGGGAGTCCATTCAACCAGAATAGTACATCAGGAGACATCTTCAACATAGGATCAACAACAATTTCTTGGTACAACAAGAAACAGATACCCATTGCACTCAGTTCAATAGAGGCAGAATACATGGAGGCTAGTTAGGTTGCATGCGAGGCCATCTGGATGATGAAGATACTTGTTGGTTTATTTGGTCAACAAATGGATCCGACCAGAGTTGCATCAAACTCTCAGTAAATGAAGTATTCCATAACAGGTCCAAGCATATTGATATCCGATATCACCATCTCAAAGATTTTGTTTAGAGGAGGATTATGTCATTAGAATACATTCCCACGAAGGAGCAGGATGCGGAAATATTGATGAAGGCACTAGAAAGAAGAAAATTTGAATTCCACAGAGACAGGATCGGAGTAGCAGATAATCCCTTTATTGTTGAGAGGGAGTGTTGAAATGGAACCCCAAAGTGGGGCTTCTAATTTAATTTCCCCTCAATGAAATTGGAAGAGAAATTGAAATTTCATCTCATAAAAACTTGTATTAGTTAACTAAGTTAGAATGACTGAGTTAGATTAGGAAATTCGAGTTGAGGATCAGAGAGGATGCATGTAGAGTGATTCAATGATTTAAGGGGGTGCAGTTGCAGTTAACATGAGTTGTAATTAGTTAACTCAATTAATTGAGTTAAAATTAGTTTAACTAGTTATAACTGAGTGATGAGCTAGTGATATGTCTAGTGAATTAAATCTGATTTAATTCACAATGATTGATCAATCAGTTAACTGATAATTCACTATAAATAGTTGTTGCATGTCAATTTAGAGTAAGACCCAGTTGAGACAGAGGTTAAAGGGAAGATAACCATTAGTTGTATAATTAGATAATTGTACAAGTCAGTTATAGAGTTAGTTAGATATATTGGATGGATTACACAGTCAAGGCAATGTATTTTCCTATTTAATAGGGCATTGATTCCTCAAGGAATGCGTGAGAAAGGTAGGTTGAGAAGAGGCAGAGAATTGACTAAGTATTTGTCCAATTTTTTTTAGATCAGTGTGAGATAGTTGGCAGAGTGCAAGAGTTCTCTTGTGAGAGAAAGCATTATATTGTTTCATGATCCTTGAATTTATACAATATACAAATTGTGGGGTTTAGGGAACATGCTTTCCCCAGATACATCTTGTGTTGTGCGATTGATTGTCTCTTTCTATGACTTGTTTATGTGTTTGTGCGATCGTGCTTGTTTCTGCAAATTGTAGAAGGGATTCAGTATGTTGTTTTAGTATATCATAAGATTATATTTAATCCCCGTGGTTATATTTTCTACAGTTTTATGGTTTTTCTCTTAGATTTCACTTCCTTAAAATCACCAAGGAGGTTGAGTATGTCCTAATTTCCCCCCATCTCATGTTTACCCCAATTGGCTAGTTAATTGGGTAGGTGTGAGGGGAGGTGGGTATACTAGGTGGTATTAGAGCATGGTTTCACTCTCCTTGGGCAGCGTGTTGATTGTGCATTCATGTCGATTGCATATGTGTTCCTCATGTTTATGTTCTATGTGCTTGTTGCATATGCATGGAATTGGTCATAATTGCAGTGGTGTCTCCATGTGAAAATTGATGGTGATTGGATGTGGTCACCATGAGTGGATGTCAGTTGTATATGAATTTATTATGCATGTCAATGTCGATATGTTGTTATGCATGCATTTCCATGGTTAAGGTTGTTGTCCATGAGGTCATTGTAGGTATTTTAGGTCATCATGATGTTGTTGATAAGACATGATGCTGATATGTTGGCTAAGATAGAATAGGAGATGTAGGTCATCAAAGTGAAGTTGCAGCACTATACTTTGGGGTAAGAGAAGATCGTCATAAAAGTATTGTATGTTTGACATGCATGTATGTTGGTTAATGATTATTATGAACATTAGGGTTATGTACATGCTTGTGATTTTATCATTGTTGTGGTTACATGTATGATAGATGTTAGTTAATTAGTGTGATCATATGTATCTGTGTCAGTTAGTCATGAAGGATAGTAACTTGTTGTTATATGAATTGTGGTCATGCACATGATGATTATGTTATATGAGTAACTTGTTGTTGTTATGTGTTAGTTAACTTGATGATTAGGGTTATGGAATTTAAGATCTTTGTTGATATATGTAGATTGACCTATGTAAATGATTATGGATATGACATTCATGTATGATTTAATATATTGTGATATTATGTCATACTAATCTAGGCTGATTGTGGATATGTGATTGTTATGCATGAATGACAATTGTTTATGAACTTATGAGGTGAACATGTTAGATAGTTACTATTATGGATGTCATGACCTTATTTATGTTTGAGTGGATATGTTGTGAAGTTATATTGTGCTAAACTAGATTGATTGTGTAGACAAGATAGTCTTCCCTAAGATACATTAAGATATGAGTTTACTTATGGCATCTACTTGGTGTTTGAGTGTTTGATTATGTCATCTAGTTGATTTATTTAACATGGTATTTTTGCAAGTTGTTTGAATGTTTGATTAATCACATGATATGAATATGTGTATGTAAGATTGTATGAATGAATGATATTTTTTTAAGATGGTTGTACTAACATATATGGGTTGAGACAAATGATATTTAATTGAGTATAAGTAGATGATAGTTGTAGCATTATGTATTATGACTGAGAGTTTATTTTTTATTATGACATGGTTGTTAGTTTTGGTAAATCTTGATTCCAAATTGATATATATGCTGTCTTGATATTCGGTACATACGACTGACATGCGTGTTCAGTTACAGGTCAGCGTGCTTGGCACAACAAGGTAAGATAATTGGTATATTGTTATATTTATTTATATGTTGAAAGTTATGTGGTTATTGAAGTATGATGCATGGATTGCATGGCAAAAGAGATTGCCATGAAATATTGAAGAGGGATTAGAAAAAGTTTTCCTTCAGAAGCACTGGGGACCCATGGGGATTGAGTGATAGTGATTGT
Source organism: Pinus albicaulis (assembly GCA_034641835.2). Taxonomy (NCBI): domain Eukaryota; kingdom Viridiplantae; phylum Streptophyta; class Pinopsida; order Pinales; family Pinaceae; genus Pinus; species Pinus albicaulis. The sequence continues at coordinate 777,993,420 of CM076569.1, read as the reverse complement.
TTCCATTCTTGTGATTTTGGTCTCTTGTGGTTTGTTGTGCTTGATTTGCGGATTTGTTTATGTCTAGTGTATGACCATACTACCTTGTTGCGGTGTTGTATTGTTATTGATGATTTTATTCTTGTTGTTTCTTGTTCTTTCCTTTTGTTTGAGAGACTTAGGAATTGGTTGGGGAAAGAGGAAAGTAATGGAGCATAGGGAGAGATGTGTGGTACCTAAAAGGTAATGAAAGACACAGATGAATCTTAGTGCATTAATAAGCGCAACGAAAGGTAAGAATATGACAACCGGTTGGACTGGTTGGGTCGATTGTGGTAAATAGATGGTGGTAGTACATACATGAGAAAGGTAACCAAAAAGGTAAAATTAAATGGAATTGAAGCGTCAGATGCCTTGGATATTTTTGAAACTGTTGTTCTCAACATTGTGCATATTCCGCATGGATAAAGGAAGTTATATTAACCTAGAACTTATGTTATCTGGTAATTATGTTGTGATCATGATTATGCTGATGTTTATATATGCATACATGTATGTATATATGTTTGTATGTCATGTCTGAAAGGGTCATTAGGGATCATGGTTTTTAATGCTAAATGTTTACATGTATATATATGTGTATGTATGTTGTTGTCTGACATGATCATGATTGTTTTATGATAATGATTATATATGTATGTATGCATGTATCTATGTCACTGTCTGACAGGGTTCTCAGGGATCATTCTTGTGGGGGAGTGATTTATTATGTAGGTGAATGGCATGAAGAGGTTCTTGGTATTATGAGGAATCAAGTGGTAGAGTAGCCTTGATAGATCTATGAGGTCAATATCATGTGGATATGATTTAATGTTATATGCTTGTACTATTCCTATATTTATGTTATGGACAGGTAATGTTGAGGCGTAAATCAAGGAAGTGAAAGTAGTGTGATCTGTGACATGGTAGGATAATCATGGACAATAGAAAGACACTAGAAGAAAGGTTTCTTATGGGGTCAGTGCGTGGTCTATGGATGTGCAATACGACTGTTGTGTATAAGTTGCACATGTTGTATATTTAGTGATTGTACCTATGGTGATGTGGACACGTAACATATGTAGTATTATGTACATATGATGTTGTATGTATTGGTTTTGTGTACATATTTCATATTCAGTGCTAGGCATAAATGGTGCTATGTGCATGTTGGATATGCGTTGCTGTTCACATATCATCTTGTGTGCATGTTGGATATGCGGTGTTGTGTGCATATGGTGTTGTGCACATGTTGGATATGTAGTGCTGTGTATGTATGGCACTTTGTACATGTTGTATATGTAGTGCTGTGTACATATGGTGTTGTGTGTGTGTTGTACATACGGTGTTGTGTGCATGATTGTACATGTGGCACTATGTGCATGTGGTGCTGTGTGCAAGTGGTGTCGTGTACATGTCATGAATGTGGTGCTATGTACGTGTGGAGTTGTGAACATGTCGTGCATGTGGTGCTGTGCACATGTGGTATTGTGTACACATTGTACAGGTGGTGTAGTGTAAATTTGGCTTTGTGTACACGTTGTGTAGGTGGTGTCGTGTAAATGTGATGTTGTGCACACGTTGTGCATGTAGTGTTGTGTACAGGTGGTACTGTGTACATGTTGTGCATATGCTACTGGTATACATGTGGTATTTTGTGCATGTTGTACATGTTGTGTTGCGATCATGCGGTACTATGTATGTGCATGGTGTAGTCATGGTATCATGAAATATGTATTTGTTGTGTTGTACTCTATATATGTATATGTATTGTTTTATATTGTACACCAGGTGTAGTTGTATGTGTTGTATTCCGGGGTAGGCGTATGCATTTTGTTATTGTACACCGAGTGTAGGTGTATGTGTCGTATGCTGGTGTGGGCGTGTGTATTGTATGGTGTTGTATGTCTTATGTTGGTGTACTTGTTGTGATGTACACTGTGTGTATGTTTACGTGATTGAAGAGAAGAAAAGACATTGGGTGCTTGCAGGGTGTGGAAACCGATTTGATGTGTGTAGAAAAAGAACAAAGGAAAAATTAAGGACCGAGGAAGGATAAGTATTGGGACTTTATTTCAGTTTTATTATGCATGTGATCTATGAATATGACTTATGATGGTACATGTGATTTATGATTATATTTTATGATGATTTCATGTGATTCATGATTTTGACCTATGATGGTTGTGTTTTGGGCTAACTAGATGTGATATGTTTATACATGATGATTTGATCAAATATCTAGTTTGAATTGTTGTGACAGGAAGTAAACATGATTGAAAGTGTACCTTATTGACGAGCTACCAATGAGGTATGATTTGAAGTTATCTTAAGTTGTTTTGAGTCTAATGGGGATTATGTGCTTGGAACAAGAAGGCATGGAAATTCCCGGTTGGATGGTTGAAATTGATTGCAAGCATTAGAAACAACACCAAAAGGAATTGAAACAGGAAAAAATATGATGGTAAAGCACTTCAGGACTAGGGCCATTGTGGGACACTGGTACCCAATAGTGTCCATTGATTTCCATGAGCATGCTATGACCGATATGATGGTTTGAGGCAGGGATATGCCTTGGTTTTGAGGCAGGTATATGCGTTCGTTGTTTGTATTTGCCAATGCGAGGAAGCTTTGCCAAGGGATGGATTTCCCAAGATATGGGATGCCTGAGAACTTGGAAGGTGAGTGACTGCATGAAGGTGGTTACCAGATTTCCTGAGGGACGGTGTAACAGAGAAGGGAAGGTCGGAGATGGATTTGTTTTGGTAATTAAAATTTCTAGATGGGATCAGATGCACATTGGTAGTGAAACTTGGAAAAATGATCCAGTAATTGTTCACTGAGGGTACAATAGCACAACATTGTAACGTTGGACGTTGGATACAACTTTGACTTTGGCATTGGCTTCTGAAATTACTAGGAAGGAGGTGAATCCTGGTATTACTTTGAGGGTGGAGGTGTGAGCCTCTAGATTCCCTTGTTGCAGATGCAGGCATTGTATCCTTTTATTTTATGGTTGAGAAATTGTGCATATGTTTATATTATTGTAAATACTATAATGAGCTATGTTATTGATATGAATATGGACAAACTAGTTTTGCTGTGATAGTTTCCTCATTAGTAAAAAATAAAAGTGATTAATGATTGTGTCGAATAGAAAGTTTATTAGAGGGTTTATGTGTCAAATTTGTGTGTCTATTATGAGCAATTTATGAAGTAAATTCACTTTAAAAACACATAAACAACAAGTAAATTTCAGAGAATATAATACACAACAAGCACATTACACAGTAGTGATGAAGGAGTTCACCCCTTCTGGGCTACATCTCCTAGGACTAGCTTCAATGGCTTGGCCCTCTTTTATTAATTGATCAAAAAATTTAATAAAACAATTTTCCTAGCTCTAATGGCTCTCAAACCTGCTCCAATGGCTCTAGGACACCCCCAATACCCTTGTTTTGGTTCTGACTGAGTCGAATTATGACTCTTTGGGAAAAAATTATGCCTCTTTCAGTTTTTTCCACTAACTGATCCACTAAACTAGCTAACTGAAGTTAAAATTGGTAGTTTAGCCAATTTCGGAGGCCCTCCAATTAATTTTTAAGTGGATTTTAAGCACTAATTAAGTGCACTTACCACGCTAATTTTACGCTTAAACAAATCCAAATTAAATTTTGGATTAGCGCAAATTAAGTTGGATTAGGTTAAATAAACGTGGTTAAGTATTAATCTCTATGCATTAAGTTCGAAGCTCCGTTGGTGGTTCTAGACGGTGGTCCAGTGGACTGGGGCTGGCCCCTGATATTTTCCCTACCACAAACAAAGTTTAAAATTAAATAGAAGTCGACAACATTACATGTTAAGTCTTAACGTGTATCAGAGGCAGTAGGCATTACACATGTTGTTCGAGAGGTTACAAGGTCGAACCCCGCTGCCTCCATAAAAAAATTGATCAACAGTGAAGGGAGCACTTGGAGGCCTCTAGGCTAGCCACGTGTCATCACCCGATTGGTCAAAAATTAAACCAATAACACTTCAACACATCACCCCAAATACAAACCAGTGCCATGCTACCAAGGGGGAGCTTCCCATTCAACGAAGAGCTCTGAGCAATCCTTTGACCAGCCTAGTCAGTTTCCACGTCATCAGTACAGACCACTGACTGGGTTCCCTATTAGACCTTTTTTTTTGAAAATTTGCCTATTTGTGCAAACAATCAAAATTTTCTAATTTTATCATACGGACTCCATTTTGAGCGAATCAAAGTGCATAGGAATTAGGAAAACAAGAACTTTCTGGTAATTTAGGTTCCACTCCATTATGAGAAATTTGAATTTTTAGAAAATTTTTGCCCCCAATTCAGTTTCTGATCACTCCTTCCCATTGAAAGGCTTTTGGACCCACAAAAGCTGGTTATATGATGAGGGTTTAATCCTCTTCACCTTTCCTAGTTCTATCGACTTGATTCTACTTGGAAAAATCTTCATGATAACCACTTTGGTTCCTTAACATGCCTACTCTTGCAAATGGATGGGTACTCCAACCAATGTCCTCCTTTAGCTGCTGACCCTTGCTGGCTGCTTGATGACTAATGAAAAACATCGTGCTGTAACAAAGCAATCTCTCTATGCTTGGAAATATTGACTAATGGCCTTCCCAGTGAGAATCATGTTCCTGCTTTGCATAAACATGCATTTGATGCAAGCTTCTCCTTGGAAACTCTTTTCCAATTTAAGCCCATCTGAGTGAACTAAAACAACGAATTCAAATATTAGTAATCACTAGAAATGAAATGACCATTCTTTTACCTCCACGTTACCAAATTCCACATCTGGAAGAATGTCTTCGCCAACTCTTTCACTTCTTGGTGTCATGCATCATATGGTCTACAAAAGGGTTGCTATTTTTGCTGCAATCTTTTTTCATCTTTTCCCTCTTTTCACTTCTTGATTTCATAATCCTCCGATATTGACATGCTTCTCATGCCATGATTTGAGAATGAAGGCTAATCATGAGCCTCTCGCTCAAGAGTGGACCTTCCAAAATCTTGAGACATCTTGTCACAAGCACAACCATTAACTTGAAAAACACATCATGCAAGAAACACAACTTGAAGACCTCTTCTTTTTTCTCTTTCAAAGCAAAAAATGTCACATCCTGTGAACATAAAAATGCATTCTTACATCTTGGTGTACAAACCCATCGACCAAACACAAGTCGAAAAAACATGAGACTTCAAACCATTGACTCTTAAGTCAAACAAAATCATGTACAACACTTGATGATTCTTTTCCCAAAACAAAAAGAATTTCACATCTCATGAAACAATTCGTCAACATCTCCCTTTCATCCTTGGAGAATGTTATGTAGAATTGTGTGTTACGGATAAAACACGCTTCCCTAGACAGGTGCTAATCTAGAACAACAGGTTAAATACTATACAACTACTTTTCCTAACTAAGAACAGACACATAGAATGGATTAGAGGCTTACTTGGAATCCAAGCGATTCCAAATGACTCCTTCTGTTGCTTCCGTTGTAGCTTCAAATTCCAGCAGGCTGTGAAAAATATTTCCTGCAAGAATAAACACTAAGCAACAGAAGATAGTAATAATACAGATGTCTATTCAAGTTAGTTTTCTAAATCAGTAAATCATAAACCATATACATCAACTAATATCTTGCAATATGGAAAATCAAAGCCAATACAGATGCATATGGGGAAAAGTAAGCTGTACTCTTTATTAAAGAATAGAAGGGGAGGTTACAACCAAGTGACTGATTTGAAGTGACCATCACCAGTAGCATCCCAGCCTCATCACAGTATAAATCTCTCCAACAACTTGTTACACAAATCTTCTCCTCAATTGAAATTCCACCAGAATTTCTCTACTCAAATTCTTCCTTACTAAGCACTAGGATCTGTGTTCAATTTATAGAGATCCTGAAGGTAGTTTTACAATCAATGACTTTCCAATAATAGGCAAGACATGTTCCCAATCTCGTAGATGTCAAATGGACACATGGATTCTAAGTTTGACACATGTGAAATCTTCTAGAAGGCACTGGCCAAGTGGAGATTCCAGAACAATGAGAATTTCGCTCCCAATGTGACCAACACACCTGTGAATGTAGGGAAGTGCTTTGCAGAGCAGCCTTGCATGGGGATACCTACATATGCAATGCACTTAGTCCCTTTAGAGGCAGCGTTGGTAAGGTCCCACATGCTATATAATAAAATTCAAATCTTGGAAACCTTTTCTTGATGAAAGTCATGTATGATTTGTCTTGTTCTTGTCTTAGGGCATGTAACAACTGAAATGTAGGGGATGATAGACCCTATTCATTGGTCCTTGAGATGATGTCCAGTTAACCAGGTCATTGGGAATGGTGCCCAAATTGACATATAAAAATTTCCCCTTAAAGCATGAAGTCAGAATAATAATAATAACATTTTGATTGATATGATTTACACTATGATGAGCTAGAGATGAAGCGGAGTGGTCACCTGCATCAATATTACAATAAATTACATCATGATATATCCTCTTTGATCAAGAATTGCTGAGGGTAGGTATTCCCATGTTTAGCACATAAACAATCTAATAACATGTACATAATTCATAAATTCATCTACATTGGTATGTTCCCCAATACAGACACACCTATAGATATAGGCCCATGTTCGGATGATGATATGTATGCAAGATCACTGTACAGATGATGTGTACAACAATCTTGAAATTGCAGCTCGGATGGCTGAAACTAGATCCGAGGTCTTCTTATCTCATTCACTTGATCATTCGGGTACAAGTCTAGCCATGTGAATATATGATTTGTAGTCGAACATGGTAAGACATCGTTGGATTACTAGCCAATGATGTGAGCTATTAACAAACGCAAGAGAACCACCATTAATGTCAATGGTCCTCAAGGTACTACAGTACATTTTGTAAGGCACGGATAGATGATTTGATGTCGAACGCCAAACAAAATATTTTAGTCAAAAGTCTGTAAGCGAGGATCTTGTTGATGCTGTAACAAGCCTCGTGGTACTGGAATCTAATGTTTCTAAGTGAACTTCCTGGATATTTATTTGTCGTCGACAAGAAGTCACCTTATTGCGAAATGGGAGTTACTGATTTCAGAGACAAGGGTATAACATGATATAGCAATTTTCAAGGATGACAGTAATGAGAATGAAGGTTTATGAGTATGGCAGAAGGATGAGTATTCACTGGATGACTTCTCTTGAACATATCGACGACACTGAGATGAGTTGGCAGCATTGACCCAAAACCGAAGTGAAGGTATGATGAACCATATGTATGAATGAGCCGTCAAGAAGACTACCCAACCAAAATATCATGGACATGGAGTGAAGGAAGTGTCATGTTCAAGAGCGACCTGCTACAGTAAAATTTCATGCATACTTTCCCAAATTTTCCCCGATCATTTGTCGACTAGTACCTCTTTATTTTTTAACAAGCTTGAGGAGGATAACATGTGCTTGATCTATAATTCAACCCTTCGGGCAAATAAAGTATCACCATTTAATAATTTAATGAGTCTAGTGATGAATGAAACTTGACTTTTGCCATGATTGACAAGCCCGTCGCTATTTGATGTTTTAACGAGCTTAATAATAGTGATAGCCCGGTCCTTTTTCATATTTAGAGAGTCTAAAAAAGAGGATGAAAGAGAACTCCATAAGTGCTTGGCAATATTTTCACATTATCGGAGTCTAAAAAGAGCTGAAAGAAGACTCCATGGGTTCCTTTTTCACTGTTATCGAAGCTTGAAAAAGAGATAAAAGTGTGCTTCAAATCCTTTTTCGTTTTTAACAAAGCTTGAAAAATAAGGAGAAAAAGTATGCTTTGTGGTCAAATCATTCTTTGAAATAAATCTGCATGACTAGTCTGTTCATTAGTTGTATATCCTATTCAGAACAACATCAAATGGATTAAAAATACCCGTCTCATGATAAAAACATAATAAAACTATAGTCATAGCAATAAATTTAACTTGCAAATAATTAAATGACTATTAAAAGTATTTTTACTATTCATTTTTACCATTCCATAGTTACCATTTGCATTTTGGAGCTCTGAACCTGATTTTCCCCCGAACTTCAGCTACTGATTGCAATCATTTTTGTGGACGGATTTCGTTGCTGTTTGATCCAGGTTAGTGCCATGAACCTCATCTTTCCTTCAGTATTCAATTAATTTCCAATTTCTGCAAATTTTTAGGGTTTTAAGGCCCATAGGGTAAATTCTGCCCAAAAAGAGGGAAACACACCCCTGAATGTCGAAACCTGCATTGCATAACAAGTACAGTGAAGGTTACTTGCACATGCAATGCAATGTATCTTGTTAAGGAGTGTGTTGGGCGCAATATAAGTTTATGTTTTTTTATATTATGCCCAAAATTTGCCTAGTTTTTTGCCATGAATGGAATCTAATGGATCTTATGGTTGTATTTCAGGTTTCCATCGGATTATAATGATGATTACATGGAGGGAAAGAGAACATGAAGAACACGATACCTAAATGATCCGGGCACAGTAAGAGCCCTAAGAGAATGTGGACTACTAAAGTACTTCCGGTTTTCAGGGAAGAGGCAACAAATAGAAATATTGGAGTTCTTAGTTCAAGCATGGGATCCAGATATATAGGCATTTCATATTAAGAACTAAGTGGTTCCCATAACAGTGGAGGATGTGTACTTTATTACAGGTTTGTCGAGGAGAGGCTTTCATATTTCACTCTCAGGGTCTACTCTAGGTGGAGAGATTGTGAGAGATTATATTCTGCAGTATTTATATCCAGGGGCAAAGCGTAGCAAAGATGGAAATATAAACATCCGTACTATTAGAGATTTTCCTTTGAGAACTATCCTTTTCACGATTGCAAAACTAGCTGGCACTGTTACACTACATGTAGCGAACAGATCATATATGCAGTATGCGCTTGAGTGTGTGTAGCCAACAGTCTTCAACTAGTCTGAAGCTGTACTATCTCAGATAAAGGAAAAAATGAACAAAGCAAAAGAAGGAAAGAGGAAGAATTTCAGTTATGGTTCGATCCTTATATCATTTGCCTTGGAACAGATTCCATTGATGGAGCCACAACATGTGACACTGGATATAGCTAGTCCTAAAGATCCAAGGATGCATAGATGGGTAGAAATCATGGGTCGGAATGTAGGCCAATTTACCATTGTGTTCTTGACTGCTTTCTTCGCCTGGTTCCGACGATAGATTGTCGCCATCGATGAGTATGCATATGCAAGCATTTATTTCTGAGGAGATATAGATTTATCATTACCAGAAGGCGCCCAGTGGGGTGCAATAGGTAAGAGTGTTTGTTTTTTTTATTTTCCTAAGGTTTATACAATGTTTTTGTATTTTAATGTTTTCCCAATACTAAACTAAATGTTTGATGTAATGCAGATGTTGGTCGAGTTCAACCAATAGAGGAACCAGAGTCTGAAGAAGATGAGCCAACATAGAGGGATGTCGGGAGAGAAGTCCTTCAGGACCTTGATATGGCTGAGACTCTGACTGAGCTACGGAAACACATAGAGGGGTTGACCTTTGGGATTCCAAATTTCCAGATCGAAGAGTTACCCATGTGTCTGCAGAGACACACTATTTAGGTTCCTAACCGTCGAATGCGGTTACTACGTAGGATAGCTAGATGCATATCATGTTACCATGAGCATCACTAGTTTACTTTTGACATTTTTTGCATACATTTTGAGGTCAGATGACCAATGTGTCTTGGGCACAAATTTTGTAAAAACCTATAACTATCTATCTATATGATTTCAGTGTTTTCCTATGTTTACTGTGAAATCCTATTCAATGATGTGAATGTTTTATTTACATATGTTGCAAATGTATGTCTAAAACTTGATTAGCTAATGAATCAGGTAATGTGTTCAAATTTATGGAAATGTGTTGATATTGAATAAAATCAAAGCATCTTTCCAAAATTCGAACTCTTAGGAACAAACAATGTAGTGTTGGATTTCTAATAGTATAAACACTAGTAAGTTGTAATACCACAAGTTGTGAGTCTAAACTTATGATTATGCGATTAATACCAAATGAAATGGCAACAGAGAGAAGTTCAATCAATGCGCTATACTCAACGATATTTTTCGTCGATCTACCGATACAAATCCCTTGAAAACTCACTAACTCACCGTTTGGAGCGAAAATGGCCCACGCTGCAGAGGATAGATTCTATGTACTATGACTAGCACCACCAACATATCCAACAAAAGGTTCTGAAGATTCAGACATATGCGATAAAATGTAAAGTGGATTACTAACGTCGAGAAAACTCTAAAAAAAAATTAAGATAGTGAATGCAAATCAACAACATATATATACAATATAATACAAAATATTACTACGCTCATGATTAAGCATAGTAATGTTTCAGATACAACCCATTTCTATGCTACGCCAACTGAATCCCATTGTAATCTACCAACTCATAGGCACCTTTAGAAAGAACTCTTTTGACAATATAGGGGCCATGCCATAATGGCTCAAATTTTCCTGTACCTACAACATCAGCTTCTTGATCATAAAGAAGGACCAAGTCGCCCTCTGAGAAAATGCGAGGCTGGAAATTTTTGTCATATTGTGCCTTTATACTTCTCTTATGCACTTCGCTGGCCAATTAGGCTTCACGATGTGTTTCATCCAGATGGATGAGGTTAAGGAGACATGCTTCTTCTTCTGAGGTGTCAGGTAACAAGTCGATTGTGAGTTTCAAAGATGGTATTTCACATTGGATAGGTAAGATAAATTCTAGACCATACACCAATTGAAACAGAGTAAATCCAGTTGCATATTTCACCAAGGTTCGATACGCCCAAAAGGCAGAGTACATGATTAAATGCCAGTTTATTTTATGCACTCTTATCATACGTTGAAGCATACGTTTAAGAATCTTGTTGACAGCCTCAACTTGTCCATTTGATTATGGATAATAAGGAGTAGAATTATCATGTGAAAATCCTAACTTAGCAGTCAATTCATACATCATGTGGTTGCGAAAATGCTTCCCATGATCTGTAACTATAGCCTGTGGGACCCAAAACTGTGCAATAACATGATTAAAGAAAAAAAATAAAGCTATCTGTCTTGTGTAACTTATTGAATGTAGGCATCGCTTCGGCCCATTTTGTAAAGTAGTATACTGTGACACTAATATAACCATGTCCCTCGGATGAATGAGGGTTATAGGTCATGAATTCAATACCCCATTTCGACAATGGTCCCACAAAGACAACAGGATGCATTGGCGCTGGCAGTTTGTGGATTTTACGATAAAAAATCTGGCATGCATGACAACTTCTGACCGTGATAATACAGTCGCGAAATATGGTAGGCCAAAAGTAATCGGCGCGGATTATCTTCTACGCGGTAACATATCCAGACAAATATCCACCACAAGCCCCAGCATGACAATCATTTAGCACTTTTTCGGCCTCCTCATGAGTGAGGCACCTTCTTAAAATTGTATCGACACCACGTCGATAAAGTGAATCGCTGACGATCAGATAATCTTTGGCTTGGTATCGAATACATCTCTATTCAGAGCGAGAGGTATCAGGCCAAAAATTTTGAGTTTGGAGATAAATGATGAAATCCCCATACCAAGGATCAGATGATCTGATCAGAAACATAGACTCGTTAGGAATTGATAGTTCTGACGTAGTTATAGCGCTATCAGAGGGAAGGTCACATAGAAGTTTATCCAAAACTAAAGATTTATTTGACTTGGATTTGAGGAATTCCAAATCAAATTCCTGCAAAATGACAATCCATTTTGAATATTTCCCCCCCAGAAATTGACGTGATAAGATATAAGTCACGGGATTGCAATTTGAAATGATAGTAGTTTTTCGGAGCAGGATATAGTGGCGAAATCTTTGGACAGCTTGAACAACCGCCAAAGAAAGCTTTTCTACATATGAATATTTAACTTCCATATCATTGATATTACAACTCAAATAATAGATTGGATGTTCTATCCCTTCTTCTACTTGGACCAATACCATAGCAATGGTCATTTCAGTCGTGGCGATATATAGGATATAATCATTTTGATAATTTGGGGAATACATTAATGACGCCTAGACAAGAGTATCCTTAAAAACATAAAAATAGGCTTGCGCAACTTGGTCCCAATGGAAGGGAACCCCTTTTTTCAAAAGTCTAGTAAATCATTTAGCCATTTTGGTGTAGTGGGGTATGAACCTCCTTAGGAAGTTAGCCTTTCCTTGAAGTTTCTGTATCTGAAGTAAATTTGATGGCGCAGGAAAATAAAGAATGGATTGAACCTTCAATGGGTCTATTCAAATTCCTTCTTTTGAGATGATGAATCCAAGTAAATGACCATAACCAACACAAAACACACATTTATGTGAATTGAGGTGAATTTTCTAGTGTCGGCAGCATAAAAATATGGCTCTCAAATGCATCGAGTGATCAATCTGATTTCGTGAATGCGCTGGTAAATCATCTAGATATGGTTGAACAATGTTCTTGATGTCATTGAAAGCATAATCCATTTCTCTTTGAAAGGTTGCCCCAACGTTCTTTAAACCAAACAAAAGTTTCCTATAAGCGAATGTGCCCCAGGGACATATGAATGTTGTCTTATGTTGATCTCCTTGGCAGATATTGATTTGATTATAGCCAGAAAATCCATCCATGAACGAAAAGATTTTACATCCAGCACAATCGTCAATAATTTGGTCGATAAAGGGAGTAGGATAGTTGTCTTTTGGACAAGCCAGATTGACATCCCGATAATCGTCTCACACTCTGATGGTTCCTTGTTTTTTCATAACTGGAACGATATTGGAAACCCACTTAGTTAGCAGAACAGGGTAAATGAAACCAACACGCAAATTTTTTTCAACTTCTATTTTGATGGCAGCAGCCTTCTTTGGATGAACAAGACAAAGGCGTTGATGCATCGGTTTGACATCAGGCTACATATTAATAGTGTGTTCAACGATACTAGTATCTATGCCTGCCATTTCCTCGTAAAACCAATAAAATACATCACGAAACTCATGAAATAGAGAGTGATATGTTTGGATTTCTGATGGAGAACAAGACACACCAACATGAATATTTTCTACAATTCCTGGTTTGGTCGAAATATCGATAGAAATGGTTTCTTCAATATTTGACAAATTTTGCTTGGAATCGATTACATTAATAGGTAAAGAATTCAAAAAGAAATTTTTGATCGATGGGTGATATAGTTCACTATGATAGTTTTCTTCATAATCAAGAAGATGGGAACGATGATGATAATCTTCCCATGGTTCTCCTTCTGACATCATTGCTTCCAAAATATTCTCATCTGTCAAGAAAGTTTTTAAAAAAGGATTTGATGGAGTACCAAAATATAAGGAACGATCAACCCAAACTACCAGCGACGCTGATTTCGGATTCGCTGCCCAAGATAGATAGATTGATTGCTATGCCAGCTCAATAGGGTTGGGCGGAAAAAAATCATCCAACGTAAAAACTTCATAATCATCCTTACTCTCCCTTAATGTAGATAGAGTGGAAGAGATCATGTAGCAGTTATCTATACTTGCAATTTCTGTCGACGTTGTAGGTGGCGGTAATGAAGAGGTTCCCATTAAAGTGGAATCTGTTAGACTCAGTCTTGTCAGTCCTCTGTCATTTCTCGTCATTTGTAGTCATAAATGATTATTTTCGTCAACAAGAGTCTTTTAGTTTTAGATTCTAGGGTTCAGTCTTTTGATGTATTTAATAAATGCCCGCAGGCCATGAGGATGGTTTTCAAAAAGGTTCTTAGTTCAAATTTTCATCATCAAACACATTTGAGGACATTTCTAGTTCAAAACTCTGTTTTGAACAAGAAATTGTCAAATTCATTTTTTGTAACAATCATGTATTTTTTCTACCATAAAAAATTTCAATGCAGCCTCTAGTCTTTGCCGAAGTCCAAACGCCAACATCCCTGCAAAAACAACCAGATTTCATCAGTCCAAACTCAGAAAATCAATGAAAAATCCAAAAGACAGAAGTTCAATGAAAGGATAAAATTCCAAATGAAAAACATTACAAAGTGGGTTGTGGAGGAAGTAAAAATTAAACCCAACTCTTGCAAGATATGTTCCAAGGCTATGTAAATTGTTTTTTTCAAATTACATTCACAAATTTTCAGAGCAAAGCCGAATTTGGAGGTTGAAGAGCGAATTTCAGTGTTGAAGGGCTGTGACTCTGTGTTGACAGTGCGCGCGGCGCATAGGAAGAGAGCGCGGCGCATTGGGAAAAAAACCAGCAGTTCATTTTTACATGCACGCGGCGCACCCAAGGGCTGCGGTGCACTGGGTTTGCGCGCGGCGCATAGAGCTCTAAAGCTGGAAAATTACCCTCCTTCACCAAAATTCGTTTCAAATCGGCTCTTTCGCCTCCAAGTAAGTTTTTCAAAGCCTGTATGATGATTTTGGGCTATGGTGCTATGGTTTAGAAGCAAAGATATTAGTGTTTGAATGGTGCAAAACTTAACCCTATGTCCACTTCGAAATCTGCTCCATACGGTTTGAGGAGTGATGATTGTCATTTGAAATTGGTGTCAAAACTTGCATTTGCCAAAGCACTCTTATGCCATTCTTATGTATGATTTTATCACTGCTATCATTATTTCATTTTCCTCACTGCCGTGATCACTGTTATTATACCACAGTCCCATTTTTATACCATTGTTTCACATCCTTCATTCACTTTTGTTCCCATGTGGTAAAACTCTAAATTTATCACTTGTTATCCCTTCCCTCCATTGACAAAATTTTAATTGCCACAACATTCGAGGATTATGCCTTAGATTTCACTTACATTTTGTCATTTCACCCATTCCCATTCCCAAAAATACTCCCCTCACTATCACTGTTTTCCTATATCACTTGTAAATTGTCCATATTCCTAAATCCCTCAAACAATGGCTGTCCTCACACTTGACAGTACTTTCCTCATGGTGGTTTTCCTATAGCACCTTGATACATATGTGACACATTTGGGATTAGAGCATACACTGAACTCTTGTTTTCACCATACCTATATCAACATATATTAGTCAAACATCTTGATTTCAGCGCCATGTCAGAGACAGATTCACCTTATGAGCAGGGGTATGAGCAGGACAGTGATTCATCTACAGAGGTTAATATGCCAAGGAGGTCTCACAAAAGTGGCAAAAGTGGCAGGCATGTCAGGGAGGAGCCCACTTCTTTGACCCAATTGCAAGCTTGCCCGCTTGCGATGGATTGTTTTCAGTGTCAGTCATGTTTCCATTATTGTGAGATGATTTCCCAAACTTAGCATCATCATGATTTAGCTCGCCTATTTGTCTTACATTTGCATAACGGTCATGTAAACCTTGCTGGGGTGGATTTTACTTTGTCACCAGAGACCATTTCAGAGGCGACTGGGATACCAAACATCGGAGAAGAGTGGAATAAGCGGCAGCAGTTGGATAAAGCTTATTATGAGCCATATATCAGACCTGGATATATGAGGCAGCTGAGCAGGGTATTTTCATTCCGATTTCTGAAGGATGAGTATGCACCATTGATGAAACTCATCATTCGTTATTTCAGTTGTGAAGGGCGCTTTTCACGCTTGTATGCATATCACATCCGGCTGTTGATGCACTTCACGAGAGTGCGGTTGATGAGCATTCCATACTTCATGTACCGTAACATAGAGCCGATGACATTTCTTGTATAGAATAAGACCCTAGCACAACAACATAATAGTATATATCATTACGCGCTGATCAAAATCATGGTGGTACATCAGCTCGCACAACAGGGCATCGCATGGGATGAGTTCATCTCCCGTGACTTCTTTGCAGCGCCACAACCGCCTCCCGAGGTAGTTCATGATGAGGGATAGCCTTCACAACAGTTTGATATTCCTGAGACTGAGCATATCAGTGCTCCAGTGTATGTGACATATCAGCGAGGCCACAGAGCCTTATTTGCAGCTACACGACGAGTACTATCTCCACCCGGGGTGGAAGGGGTCTCGTTGACTTCATCAGCAGCGCGAGTACTATCTCCACCCGGGGTGGAAGGGGTCTCGCATTCGACATCAGCAAAGGTACATTTTCAGGACAGAGGCAAGAGGCCTATGCACGATGAGGGCCCTTCAGGAGGCCGAGACACTGATTTTATACTCAACGATGTTGATGCGAGCTCTCCTAGCTCGAAACTAAGGGAGGTCATCCAGGAGTAGAGAGCTGAGATTGGTACTTTGATATAGAATTTTCAGAGAGCACAGTGGGTGATAAAGTACCTGGAGCAGCGGAACAAATGGCTGGAGTATCAGCACACACTTGTAGAGCTGCGGCGAATCCGTGAAGATCGACAATTGGCCCGGAAGAGACCTGGTGACATGACAACAATTGAGCGAGAGACCGAAATCATGCATGTTAAAATTCATCTGGAGAAGTTTTTGGCAAAGGCCAATAGAGACAAAGACATGCTCCATCATATGAAAGGTCATTATTGGGCCCGCATGCACGTTTGCAGAGCAAAAATGAAGATCTTGAAGAGAAGGTTGAGCAGAGAAATGAAACGGCGAAAGAGGCCTGATCCATTCTGGATTTTGGCCGAGGCTTCATTGGCTGAGCATGAGGCATGATAGGGGATCTTCGCTCCGAATTTCAGCAAATTTGGAGAATTTTTTGTCTTTGAAAATTTTGTTCACAAAACAGGTTTTTTCGCCCAACGCGTCGCGCGTCCCGACGCGCGCTTATGATTGGGACACCTTCTGGAGGAAAAATTTGTATTTTTGGGTTTGTCATGGTAAGTTATGCATGCTCAGAAATGGCCGAAGCATTTCATCAAGTTCTGGATGGTCAAAAGGGCCAAAAACACCATGAAAACCACCTTTTTGCCACCTTTTGCACCAGCAGGAAGTACTTCTGGGAGAATGAAGTTTTGGAGGAGAAAATGAGCTCCAAATTGAACACTTCCACTTGGGTTGGATAGCCAACATCTAGGGATTTCCAACAAGATATCATGAGCTCAATTTGGACTCCAGGAAGTTCCCCAAACACAGGCTGAAAGTAGCGCGACGCATAGAGCTTTGGAGCGCGGCGCATAGAGGTTTTTGGCATGTTTTTCACCTTCCAGCTCAGAAATTCGGCCAGTTTGGACTAGTTTCACCTCTTGATGTAATTTTTGGTTTTTATTGATGTAGTTTGATGTACATGATGTAAATTTGGCACTTATTTACTTGTTCTAGATGATTCATTCACAAAAAAGTTAAAATCAAGTGAATGGATCAGTTTCCTAGCTTATAGAGGCAAGTTGTTTGGCTGCCTAGATTTTAGCTCTCTGTTTAGAATTGGTTCAAAATGCTCCTAGAAGCATGAGATCGACCCCTAGAGGCATGGGAATGGGTTAGAATTGTCTATTTATTGTATTTTCTGAGACACTTTCAGGGTTGGACTCTTGGGAAAAGTTTGGCACACTATTGTACATATTTTCTGCATTTTTGGCTAAGGGAAGATCAGAGGTTTTGCAGCACCTGTTGGGATTCTTGTGGCTTTCAGTTTTGATGGTGTGTTCTCTCAGTTATTTGTAAGTTCTTTAATGTTTAATGTATGCCATTCCCTTCTTTTGCTTCTGAAACTAAATGAATGAGTAAATGAGGTAGAATCCATTGATTCCAGTGCTCTGCCTTTAAATTTGTTTAGTTTTATATGTTTTCACCAGTTTGGAGAGGATCCTTGTTCTCCCTTGCCCTCTTCAGCTCCTTATCATTCTGATCCATCCATACACATAATCAAAAAGCATCAAGACTACTGCCTACCTTGCCCCAATTCGAATTCTGCAAAGATCTGGCCTCATCCCCGAGCCCAAAATTGTTTTTCCCATTTTTCCAACAAAAACCCAAAAAATTTAAATCAAACCTTCCTATCTATTTACTAGCCTAAAATCAGTATCCATTATAAGTCATCTCAGCCCCTTTGAAGACCTTTTGCCGAGATAGACCCGGAGAGAGCCCTCTCTTGTCCTCGTAGGGCTAGCTATGAGGTTGAGCTTGGTTTGATGTTGCCTTGAGATTTACCTTATTTCAGCCTAAGGTAGTTTCGAGCACTAACAACATCCTTTAAAATTCCTACACCAATTTTTTGAAGTGCTAGTTGGGGTGCATGAATGAACGAAACGCTTCTAGTTACCTGTGAAGTGGAGGCAAAGAAGGATAGCTGATTGATGACTGTGATAGTACCTTTATATGGAAAGGAAATCGTTCTAAAATATGTAGAAACAATTGCAATCATAGCATATACCCATGGCCTTCCAAGTATAATATTGTAGTCAAGTGGTTCGTCAACAACTTCAACATCAATATTCACTGTTTTTCCCCCTAGTTCAGCATGCAGGTTATTAATAATACCACAAGGCTTATATGTACATCCATCGAAAGCCTTCAACGTCGTTGATGATTGAGATAAGCGCGGTGAGCCAAGTGAATTCCAACAGTTTAGAGACATAATGCATGTAGATTCTCCCTCATCAATAATAGTATGATGAACAAGGTGATTGATAACATTTACTTGTATGGAGAATGCCAATTCTGCTGGTAATTGTGGCACATAGCCCGTATGATTAAAGATGAAGAGATTAGAATTAGTCGCATCAATTCCACCAATGGCTGACAATAAAGCCTATTTTTGGGAGGGACAATTTTGTAATACCTCAAGAGCAGAGATAGCTGAAGGGGATTGAGCCAAATCTTCAACTATATTATAATTTTGTGCAGCTCTTACTCGAGGATTATATGTCGATTTATGAATAACTCACTTTGGTGGCTTAATTGTCAATTCAAGAATAGCAGTAGGCAGTACTGTTTCCATAGACGGATTCGTAGTCGAGGTAGTAGGTTGATTAGTGGCCTGACTACCATGACATTTATTTTGCATTGACACCAAAATATCTGTTGAAGGTTTTGTGATAGATAACATTAACACTTCGGAAATAGGAGCTGAATCCGTAGCAACCAAATTTGTGTCCATATTAGGAAATGGGTCTGTCAACATAGTTGACGCATGAGAAGTTTTAATGATTTTTGAGACTTCTACACGGTGAGGACAATCCCTAACAAAATGTTCCTCATTACAGATTATGCAGGGATAATTAGGTTTCCTTGGTCCAGATGATTGATCAGATGATCTATCCTACAGGTTAGAAGTTTGATTTTTCTTATTTTTCCCCTTTTTCTTACTTTTGGGTTGCTTGTCACTTTTGCCTTTGTCAAATGACATGGAATTTATTTCAGAAAAAGGAGCAGGATCAATTGAATTAGTATGATGTGTGCTTGTAGTACCAATCAAGCTGTCTCTGGCATGAGAGTCCTTTAATTGAGGAGGAACAACAAAATTAGATCACGATGCATTAGGAATCTTTTCATAGAGCGTGCTAGACTAAGTATAACTCAAGTCTAAATATTGGGCACAAGCAATAACCTGCTCTTTAGTGACCACGCCACCCTTAGCCACATCCTTAGTTATAGATGGTAACAGGGACTTAATGAACCACTCAACAAGGAGCTGATCAGGAAAAAATGTCTTAACCATTCAACGACAACGACACCACTCATGAATATGATCAGAAATGTGAGTAGCATTAGTCTATTTGAAGTTGGTCAAGAGTTCCATTCTAGTTTCATATCATATGGGTAACTGGAAGTGAGTCAAAAGGACAATAGCTAGGGAAGTGAAATTGTCAAAAGAGGCTCTAGGTAATTCGATGTACCATTTTGAAGCCGTACTTGTGAGCGTGTACTAGAAAAGACGTAGTCGAATAGAATCATCATTCAGGGATTTTGATGAACACCATAAATGATACGTCATAACATGAGTCGACGGATATTTTCCAGGGTTTCCATTGAACTTAGGAATATTTGAGGGTAATTTGTGAGGTATCACTGGCCACTAAGGAGCATAGTTGATTGGATCATTGGTTAACCGATTTAAATTTGGTAACTCTAAAGTTGCAACAAAAGGAAACTTTCTATTAAGGTCAGGTTGAGCATATCTAGGGTATGATGGAATTTCTTGAGCAACATGTCTTTGAGCACCAACATAAGGAATCTGTTGCTGGTAACCCAGATAGGGGTTGTTTTGATAAGAAAACACTTGAGGAGTCTGTTGACCAAAACCTGGATATGATACTTGTTGAAATGAAGTTTGAGGCATTTGCGCCTGAGGCTGCCAAGGGGTCTGTCCACCAATGTTATAACCCAAATTAAAATAACTTGGATTCGGTTGAGGATGAGTATAACCTAGTTGTGGCTGTGACATCCCATAAAATGGTAAACCAACTTGTGAATAAAAAATTCCAGGTATAGGTTGTTGTTGTAAATTAACCAGAGGATTTGGGTTCTGTGGACCCAATACATGAGAGTATTGAGTGGAAGGAACTATTTGAAAAGGTTGTTGTACAAAATTTTGATTCTGCAACAAGGGTAAATAATTATTAACAAGTGGAAAAGAAGTGGGTGTAACAAGTTGAACTAGTTGATACGATTGTACAATAATTTGTGGTTGGATAGGCAGAGTGGGCTGCCATTGAAAAACATTCAATTCGACATTAGGTTGACCAAAAAGTGACGGAGCAATGTCATAGTGGGTGACCAAAGGTTTCCCTCCAGCATAAGGAGGAGAATAGGATGTAAAATATTGTTCACAAAATGCTAGAAGTCTAGTTGACATGTGACTGGATGGAATAGATCCAGAAGGATCAATTTTATATTTCCCTGATGATGTTTATAAAGAATCAAACCATTCAGTACTAACTATAGGATTACCAGTTAAAATACCAGATGATGACATTGGTAAATTCCATTCCCTTGAAGATGCACCAGAGAAAATTACAGATAATGATTTATAGCCTCATGGAACCATAGGGCCACCATGGAAATATGACTCAGGTGAAGTTGTGAACATTGAAGGGGTAGCGAGGGCAGGCACTGACGTAATTGGAACAAATGGCCCAATCGAGGATGTTGGTTCAGGCATGGTTACTTGACCAAAAGTATACCCTTTCAAATCGATGGGATCTTGAATAGGAACATGATCAACAAAAGCAAAGGGTGTTGATATAGGAAAATACTTGTACAGGTAAAGGTCCTCCCCAAAATGGGTTGGAGTTAAAAGTGTCTCGTCTTGTGGGATTTCTTCAATAGTAATTGAACTAGGTGGAAGTATTTCACCGTCAGGCCCAAAGTATATTTCAGGAGGTTGAGTGTGTGATATGGGAGACTCAATAGCTACAAAATTTTTTGGAATGAACAAGGTAAGAACAAATTTCTATTGTTCGACTTCTAGATTCAGATATTCTGGCAAAGAAGAGACATGATCTGGATCAATTTTGGGTTGAACAACATCGGGTCTAGGAGGTATGGTCTCACTGATTGGATGGATCGTGAACACGGGTAGCTATGAAGACTCCGTCTCGATAACAGTAGACGAACCAGGATGTGTTGAAACAACTTGAGCTAACTCTGGTTTATGGGAAGTTGATGTTTCACTAGAGGTACAAATTATACTTGATTCGGCAGATCATGATCGCCTTCGCCTACCAAAAGTAACTTCTGGTGGTAAAGGTGGGTTTAAAGCTAATCTATGCGAACGACGGGGGAAATGATTTTGTTCTTCCATGATTACTAATTTATTTTAACCAAAAAAAAAACAAAAAGAGGGTAATGCTAGGCAAAAGGTTTACTAAGAAACTGTGAACTACAGAATACCTCCTGGTGAACCTAGAAGTACGGGCATGCAATCTCCCCGAATGTTGTGTTCGGTGTATCACAATTTACAAGGCAGCCGACTCGGTTCACTATGGATGGATAGCGCCTAAAATTTGTCCTCCCAAATATACCCGAAGGTACGTGGAGGCCAAAGTCCATATTAGCGATGTCTGATGTGAAACCGCACAGTGAGATCACCCCTTTATACTTTTTGCACTATAACACCGCTCGATATACCCGAAAGTACGTGGACGATCTATGATATACTTACGTACGTGGAGTGAGGTATCACACTCGGAATGTATCACATAAAATTAACGACAACTGCTATGTTTTATGACTTCGGAACACGTCTCTAGCCTAGACCTTCTAAATTTTATCGTTATGGTTATAATTCTTTGTTAGGTAAATCGAGATAAATTTTAATTTGATCTTGTTTATCAATTTGCCTTTCAAGGTTCACCGCGATGATGTATTGGAAATTCCTAAAATTAAAACTAAGAATGGTAACCAATATTTTCACTTTTAGTTTTTTCAATGAAAGACTTAGCTACTAAAGGGAAAGAGAAAATCAGTTTGAGAGAAAACAAATCAAAGAGCAAAAACTAAAATGCAACTTTCCTAATTGTTCCTTTTGCAAAACACACAAACAACTAAATGCAAATGCAGGTTTTTCTTTTCAGTCCCTTTAATGTTATGAATGCAGAAAAGGAAACTAAGTGCATCAAACAACAAACAAATGCCTTTTATTTTTGAGAAGTGAAGAATTAAAACAACCATTTCTCTTTTGAAGGAAAAATGAGGAATTGACAACAATTTATCCTATCAGGAAATGAAGAATTTACAAAAATTTAATTTTCAAAAGAAAATGGATCTAATGCAGTGAATGAAATAATTTGAAATTAAATTTTCCAATGATAAATAAAAACACAGTAGCAAACAAACTAAAACAAATTGCAATGAAAAATTCAAGGGAATTTCGATGGTTTTAGGAGGCAACGTAGTCTCTAAAGAGAGACAGTGCTTTGCAACGTAGTCCTGAAAGGGAGACAGGGCTCTGCAAAGCACTGTGTCCTGTCCAACAGTGCGTTGGGCGCATTGTAAAAATGAAAACAGAGCTGTCTAAAACACTTGTAATGCAAATTTGGATTTCAAAAAGACTGATATTTATGAGTAAAATCTACCGGGTGACTAAACAAAGATAAACAGAGGAAAATACACCTAGGATGAAGGCAAACATTCCCCAGCAGAGTCGCCAATTTTTTATGTAGAATTATGTATTACAGATAAAACACGCTTCCCTAGATAGGTGCTAATCTAGAACAACAGGATAAATACTATACGACTACTTTTCCTAACTAAGAACATACACACAGAATGGATTAGAGGCTTACTTGGAATCCAAGCGCTTCCAAATGACTCCTTCTGTCGCTTTGGTTGTAGCTTCAAATTCCAGCCGGTTGTGCAAAATATTTCCTACAAGAATGCACACTAAAAAATAGAAGATAGCAATAATATAGATGTCTATTCAAGTTGGTTTGCTAAATTAGTAAAGCATAAACCATATACATCAACTAAGATCTTGCAATATGGAAAATCAAAACCAATACGGATGCATATAGGGAAAATTAAGCCATACTCTTTATTAAATAATAGAAGGGGAGGTTACCACCAAGTGACTGATTTGATGTGACCATCACCAGCAGCATCCCAGCCTCATTATGATATAAATATCTCCAGAAACTTGTTACAAAAATCTTCTCCTCAATTGAAATTCCACCAGCATTTCTCTACTCAAATTATTCCTTACTAAGCACTAGGATTTGTGCTCAATTTATAGAGATCCTGAAGGTAGTTTTACAATCAATGACTTTCCAATAATAGACAAGACATGTTCCCAATCTTGTAGATGTCAAATGGACACATGGATTCGAAGTTTGACACACTCTTCTAGAAGGCACTGGCCAAGTGGAGATTCCATAACAATGAGAATTTCGCTCCCAATGTGACCAACGCACCTGTGAATGTCGGGAAGTGCTTTGCAGAGAAACCTTGGATGGGGCTACTTGCATATGCAACGCACTTAGTCCCTTTAGAGGTAGCGTTGGTGAGCTCCCACATGCTATATAATAAACTTCAAATCTTGGAAACCTTTTCTTGATGAAAGTCATGTATGATTTGTCTTGTTCTTGTCTTAGGGCATGTAACAACTGAAATGATAGGGGATGATAGACCATATTCATTGGTCCTGGAGATGATGTCCAGTTAACCAGGTCATCGGGAATGGTGCCCAAATTGACCTATAACAGAGACTAAATCAACTCTTCCAAGTCGATAAGACATACATGTAACAATCAACCGACCAACACAAGTCGATCACTCATGCATGTACAAATAATCAACACTCTCAAGTTAACAATATACATGTTAACAAATAAATCAACCAACACAATTCAATTACTCATGCATGTTCAAGCACGATGAAACTATAAAAAATTCCACTGTTCACACACATAAAATCTCATGCATGTATACAATGCTCAACTCGCTCGCAAGTACAATCACAAGTAAAATAATACCATTGGTATGTACAAGTACTTAAAGAGATGAAATGACCAAATTTTCTGTAACAAAGTGAGTCAACATACTCCAATTTCAAACACCTTCTTAGCATAAACATGCAACATACATTCTAGAGAAAAAGAAATGCATTCACATGAAAATTGCAACTACAAATTTCCATATTTGCTGCATCTAAGTGAGTCAACATAACTGTACTTTTCCAACATCTTACTTCGTGCAATATGCAACATACTTTCAAGAGAAAAGAAATGCATTCAGATAACAAGGAAAGGCATCAATAAGGCAAGATTTGCATCAATTATCAAAATAAATGCAAGGCCTTAATTGGTTAAGAAATATAACCATCCCTTTCCAAACCACTTCAATGGAACTTCTTTCAGCCACACTTCATCATGTGTATCATCCTAACCCACTTCAACTATGGAATCCTCTTTTCCATTCTTGTCAAAATATCTCTCCACCTTCTTCAAATGTCATGGATGACTTGTTGGATACAAAGTGCAACACTTGTCTACAAGATGACCTTGCTTATGAAAATGAGTGAAAAGTAAATGCATCTTCTTTTCAACATGGTTAGCATTGTCCATTGGACCTTTGGATTTCTGTCTCCTTTGTTTTGAAATTTTTCTATGTATGGCTATCTTCTTCCAACACCTTGAAATAGTATGGTTATTCAAACCACAAAAGGAACATGTAAATTTTAATGAAATCTTATGTGATGATTTTCCATGTTTATCATAATTAAAAGAAAATTTATTAAAGGCAGATTTACACCTTGCACATTCACCTTTGTCACCTTCTTGAGAAGGTGAATTTGATGAGGTAGTGTCTCTCCTCGGAATACCAACAATGGCTTCAATGGATTTTTATCTTTCAACATCCTCTTGTTTTCCATTTCCATTAGTTGCATGCTTATGAGCATCTTCTTGCAAAGTGGGTGTAAAATTTTTACATTCCTCATGAACAAAAACTTCACAAGCTTGAGGTAATGAACATGTTATGAAAGTATTTCTTGGAACACCTTCATGTGCCTCCTTGGCTTTGGAGCATTCTCTATCTTCTTGCTGTCCATAACCAATACTTGTATGGCTAAAATGAATCTCTTCAATAGTGGGTGTAAACTTGTTGTATTCCCTACGAACACAATCTTGAGGTAGTGAATATGTAATG